>VZTN01027634.1:498737-619519 GCA_013400515.1 Erpornis zantholeuca
CCCGGCCGGCCCCGCCCCGGCTACCCGTGCTCCCGACGTTCCCGCAGGAGCAACGCCCCGGGGGTCTGTTATTGGGGGGCTCCGTGCTCCGCACTCGCCTCCCCGGCGGCCGGGCAGCCCCGCTGCCTCTGCTCCCGAGGCGCCTCCTCCTCCTGGGTTTGTTCTGCCGGGAGATGCTCGGTGAGGAAGACAAAGAGAGAGGCGGATGCTGTCGAAACTGCTCCTTCCATCCAGGCATTTTGGGGAGTTTTTTTATTCCTGGACAAACTCTTTGAACATCGCAAAAGGTTGTCTAGATTAATAGTAGTTCAAAATACACCATCTGGCAGGGACTGTTTCTGTGGGCTGTGTTTTCTATCAGTCTGCTGTTGGACCCAGAGGAGGTGTTTTACTAATCTAGAAAGTGGCAGGAATTTTGCCCACCACCCATCATCTGCAACTGATAGTACGATGCTGGCACTGTTCCTTACCTGCTGTGGGTAGAACTGTTTTCCTTGTATGCATTCTTCTCTCCTCCAGCAGTGCACAGCAAGTTTAGCACATGCTTTTTCTCGGATGAAATCACTGCCATCCAACAGGATGGTAAAAAACAGAGCCTGGATCCCATCTCCAGCCACAGAGATTTTGCAGGCAGCTCAGTTGTGCTCCCGGTATAACCAGTGGCTCAGCCTGACCTACTTTTTAGAATTGGAGCAATAAGCTTACTTCTGTTCAGGACTATCACCACTGTATGTCCAGGTGCCCATGGCAGACTGTGAGTTGTGCACACAGAGCAGGGGTGTCTGGTAACTGTAATGTGAGGGCACACAGCTATCGGAACAACCTGGGGTTCCCACTGCCTGATGCATCCACGGACAAGTATCACCCAATGCATCTGTAGAAGAATGCTGTGGCTATTGGGGGAATACTCACTTTGCTGTAATGGGGATGGCCATGGTTCTTTGTGGTATAGAGCCAGCAAGGATCATTTTCCTTCTCAACCTTAATCTGAGCCATGAATGGGGATGGAGATGTGGATACTTTGCATCATGACAGCCTCTTTCAAATACTCTACTGCTGACCCCTGTCTGGCTTGAAGAAACAGAGACAAAAACGGGCTGAACTCTAAAGCAGCCTGGCTAATGCATTAATTTTGTCACAGTGTTTGTGCAGCTCTCTAGCCGTGGTAGGCCAGATTCTGAAGGCTCTTCTTGGCAATGCTTGATCAGACAAAAGCCCTGACTGTCCATCTGCCCATTAGTCCCCTCCCTGCTCTGGCTAAGCACCTGCATGAGGGAAATTAGCATCAACAGATCTTGAGATATGGCTGAGGCTGACTCAAGCTAATCCCATTTGGAGGGAGTAGATGCTGAGTAAAGACTTCTGGATCTGGTCAGAGAGCTTTGAGAGAGACTGGGTCAAGAGAAAATCACTCATATGGGGTGCAGTGTTACAGCCACAGGATTGTCACTAGGAACAAAGGGAAGGACAAAAAGTGCTGGAGCGATGGGTAAAGGTGTCAAAGGAGAGGTGCATGATGGCCTTTCCCTGCTGTCTGGCAGCTGGACAGGCTGCCATGGATCTGTGCTCCTGCCTGCTCTGCTCTGAGTCCCGCTGAAAGGAGCAGCAGCGATAGTGAGTTTGGAACCAAAGGATCAGTTTATCAGCAGACTGGCTTTGTCTCACACCTTATCCCTGAGAGTCAGAAGGAAACAATCTGCAGTTCACTCTTCATGGGGATGAAACCAGGTGGATTGTTCTGAGGTAGTGGGAGAACCAGGGCCCACAAGTGGCTCAGAGGATGGTGCCGTTACCAGGATACCCCCTCCTCTGCGTGTGACTTGGAAATATCCTGCCACAGAGCAAATCCTCTTAACAAACAAACAATTGCAGGGACAGTTCAGCTGTCTCTTGGCTGTGCTTCAGCACTGGGAACACTACAATAGCATGGATAATAGCAGCTAATGAGAAACACACCAGTGCTCCCCTTGGCTTCACTGAAGGAGAATGCCTGGCCAGCAGCTCTCTGTAGACTGAGAGATAATTCTGCCCTGTCTGTGTGTGCTTTCAAAGGGCACATGACAGCGAGTGCATGTACTTCTGTAGCTGAGATGGTCAGTAAGGGGAGGAGGCAGGAGTTTGCTTGGAAAGCATGGACTCTTCCATCAGAGTCTGCATCCTCTGGTTCTAATGCAACCCTAGGAGAGACCAGCACCTCATTGCTGAAGTGAGCATGCAAGACCTGGGAGATACCAATCTACAGGAGTGTCCCCACCTTTCCTTTCATCTCTGCTGCAGTGTCAAGGGCACCTGTAAACTTTGCATAAAGATACATCAACTCATGGGCTTGTTTGGTACAACAGAGTGGGAACTGTGGGGTTTCTCACAACGACTGCAAGCTGTGGGTTTGAGGCTTGGAAATCCCATCCCCGTGGATATTTTAGCACCTCTCAGAAGGATGCTATCTTGTTTCTAAACTGAATGCAGGGTACTGCATTGAACTGGCAGTGTGCTGCCAACTGAATCTAGCTGGGTGCAGCATGACTGAGTTAATTTTACCAAAAATTTTTCCTAACATGAGAAATGGGAAAAATTGAAAGCAAACAGAGATCCTTTCACTATCCACTCAAATTCTGTGCTATAAGCACATCTCCTTGTTGTCACCCAAGTGCCTAAAAATGAGAATGTTCCCAGTTCCTTGTCTTTCAGGCAAGTAAGGAGAGCTCAGATCAGTGCCAGCACAGAAGAACAACTGTAGTGGATCAGACCACAAGTCTCTTTCCCCTGGGATCCTCAATTAACAGTGGTTAATAGAGGATGTCTAGCGAGGAGGATAACAACGGGGATGCAGGTCAGTGTGTTGCTGAATACTCTCCTTTCCATCAGCCATTTGTAGTTTAGGAATTTCCTGAGATGGGGATCTCTGCATTTGATAGTCTTTACAAGTTTTTCCTAAACCCTTTTTTGAGCCTGAGAAAATTTGGGTATCCACAGCAACTTGTGGCACTGTTCAGCTGTGAGAAGAAATATTTACTTCATTCTGAATTTGTCACTCACTGTTTTCATTTGATGCTTTTGTAGCTTAAATATTGGAAGAGGCAGAAGGCAGTCATTCCTCATTCATTTTCTCTAAGCCACTCTTGGATAAACCTCTGCTGTGTCCCCTCTCAGGTTTCTGTTTCCCAAACTGAAGAGTCTTGGACTTGTACAGAAACCATTTCAGCCCTTAGTTCATCCTTAACTAAGTCCCTACCTCTCCTCTAGCCCTACTGTAGCCTCTACTGCACTGGGAGAGCAGCCATGGGGCTGGAACTACCTGAGAGCACACTGGATTTGTGATTTTCCTCTGGTTCCCAGAACTCACTTGGCTTTTTTTGATTGCACTTGAGCCTTGGGCTTATGCTTTCACTGAACACTCCTGCCTTGCTCTTGCTATCACTTAGCCCCCGTGACTCAGTTTTCCATTAGTAGGCTGGGGTGGGATAATCATTGTTCACCCCTTATGAATTCACACTGGCAGTCATGGTCAGGGATTTCCTTGTTTCCATGTTGTGCATCCCTACAGGGTCTGTGGCCTGTGCAGCACTGGGCTGAGAGTTTGGGCTCCTGTCTATGGCTGGGGAAGTTTGTAGCTTCCTCCCTAAAACGGCTGAAGGGGCTGCTTTGAGTTTGCACTGCCTGATGTGCCCCTGACCTGTTTGTGCACAGCACTCCCCACTGAGCTGGATGACCACAGTTGGAGCTGGAGCCTCTGCCCTTTCCCTTGGAAAGCCCAGCAGTGTGACTGCAATTCCAATTGCCCCTGCCGGGGAGGGAGCGGGCGCTCGCGCAGGCCTGCTCTGATTTGTATGCTGGTCAAGCTGGCTTCGAATGACAATCCTAATTATGTTTGCCTTGTGTATGACGAAGGTTACATTTCTGACTGATTTTGCTGGGCTGGAAGTGTAATTGATTAATTTAGTGCTTAAGAAGGGAAAGAGGATTAAGGCGGAGGTGAGGTTGTGCTGCCAGACACTGCATTGACTGCCTCACACTTTCACAGCTTCAGCTTTTGTTTGCCTGCAAACCAGCTTGTCTGAGCTCCCAAGTTGTTATTTCTCGTGGCTCTGAGCTTGTTGGCAGATCTCTCAAAGCCAAGCCTCCTACTGGGAAGGGAGCTGTAGCTCTCTAGAGATACATGCAAAGAACTAGTGCAGGCTCCAGATTTAATTCCATTATATCTAGGGGCAAATGCACTTGCTGTTTGGCCATGAGCAATTCATGTGGGAGCTCTGTATCTCAAATATCTGTAAGCTCTTGGATGAACAAAGCAGCAGACCTGGAGAAGGTCCATCTGTCCATGACAGTGCAGTTTTGGGGAAGAAGTCCTCTGAATTACAACCATTAAGGGGATTTCTTCCTTGAACTGCAGAGTACATGGAGATGGGGAGATGCAAGATGAATACAGCATCAGTTGGGCTGTAGTCTTAGGGACTTCCTGCAGCATCAGTGGTGGTGGAAGCAGCTGCATGCAGACACTGCTGAGGCTCTGCATTTGATGGAGAAATGGTAGCAATAGCTCGTGTAACATTCATTGGGTCTTAAACCTTTTGCTTCTTGCAGCTGAGGCTCTCTCTTCAGCCCATGAGGCCCTTGGTGGTGTTCTGGGTCTGAGGCAGTGATGGGTTTTCAAAAGGACAGAGTTCTGCTACATAATTATGGACACTGCCCTGCTCATTATTGGACAAATTAATTAAGTTCTTGCAGTGCCCATAAAAGCAGATTTGTTGGGCTGTATATTGCCTGCACAGAGAATATTAACAACCTGTGATCTTGTGGTCACAGTGAAATTGGATAACATTGCTGTGAGCAGAGGGAAGGTCACCAGTCCACTCCAGTGACACATGGCATTACCTTGACTTCTTAGCACAGGGGAATTCTGAGCTTCCGCTGCTTTCATAGTGAGTCAATTAGGGAACTGAGACGTGTGGAGGATTTCTGTTACCTCCTTTCTGGGAGCATGGTGCACCCATTTTATTTAGATTAATTTTATCTTGATTAAATTAAGGTGGACTGTGAAGATACTGTGAGGTTTGGGCTCACAACCTTGCGCTGAACTGCTGCAGCGGCTGTAGTGCCTGGCACAAAGGCAGGGCAGGCAGCTGTGAAAGCATCACCAGAGATATTCCTCACTGCTCTGGAAGCAGTGGGGCTGGCCAGACTCTCCTGTCCCAGTCAGGAAGTGAATCACATGCCTGCATTTTGGGGTATCTCTTCCAGCCCTGTGTGGGCCTTCAGAGGGAGGTGGTGGGAAGCTCTGGCTCTTCTCACATTCTGCTCCAGGCTCACAATTTCTCTCTACTTCCTTCCACTTTTTGCACCTCTCCACTGCCACCTGGGCCTGTGTGTGCTTTCCAGACACCTTTTCTGTTCTTCCCAGCCTTCAGCTTTCCCCTGGCAGACACATGATCCTTGGGAAGCCCTCCAGAGAAAGGAAGGGGAGAGTCACTGGGACCAGCAGGAGGTCTTTCAAGGCAGCAGCATGAGATGCTTATAACACGAAGGTGCTTTTGATCAGCCTGTAAAGGGGAGCAATAAAGTTAAAAAAATAGCAGAGCAGTGCACTTAATGAAGCCAATGCTGGTAACCTCCAGGGACAGCCTGTGGTCCCAAGGGGCTGCTTATCTGTTCAGCCACCTGCCTCTGTTTGGAGCACAAAGGTGGCTCTTGCCTGCAGATGCTTTCACAAGGCTGATGGGACATGTAGGGGAAGACCCTGGGACCTCTCCAGGCATTGCTGTACGTTAGACCATTTAAGAAGCTGATCTAAGACAGGAGAAACAGTGGAGGAAAGCCTTGCAAGGACTTAAAATGCTTGCCATGGGGCTCTAGCATTTCTAGCTTTTAAGAGGCAGAAATGTCTGATCTTATAATACGTTCCTCTGGAATCCCTTTTGCTTTTTGTATGTCTCATAAAAATATTTCTGAGGAGCTTTTAGAAAACCTGGCTTAGAAGCTCCCCAGTTTAAAGCTATGGGCTGGAGTTACGGTTTCATAAAAGAATTAAACCATCTTAAGCACATGCAGGAGAGGCTAAAGGCAGCCCCTGGTGCTGCTAAGCTTCTTTTGGAATTTGAAACCACTAAGTGCATAGATTATACTGGCTCTAAGCATCTTAGCAAGCAGTTCTAAACTGCTGAGAGCAACCACAGGCCCCGGGGGAGTATATGGACCAGGCACTGGAGGCCAGGCTGTGGAGTGTGACCTGAGTAGACACAGGGCATGGAAGTGCTGGTGGCTGGTTTGAGTGATGTCTGCATGGGAAGCTCAGTGCTCTCCCCATCGCTGGCTCTGGCAGAGGGCAGTGAGTCCAGCCAGCAGATGACACATTAGATGTCCTCCTGCTGAGGAGGATGGCACCACTGACTAAGACTTTCATGTTCTCCAAAGACCTCAGCACTTTTTAAAATGTGTTTACAGTTCATGGGAGGCCTGGAAAAGCAACCAACTGTTTTTATTTTTCAGTTTGACTATTTTTTCCTCCATTTATATCCAAAGATAAAAAGACATCTCTTGTCTAAAAATCTCCAAATGTTTGAAGCATACAAGAAGCAGAGCTGGGAGTGGGAAGTGAAGCATAAAAGCCTTCTTTGAGCATTTTCTTCCCTGCCCAGGAACTTTTCAGAGCCAGGTTGTTACACACCAGTGACCCAGCATTTAGATTTAAATGGCTGATCAGAAGCAGGTCTCCAGGTCTTCAGTGTTGAAGAGGCTTCTCTGGCTGTTCTGTACTTCTCAGCCTCTGGACACCAAACTGGAGCTGTCCCCAGGATCTAGCATGAGTTTCTCTCCAGGTTGTGCCCAGGTCACCAGTGTCATCCACTCCAGCCTTTAAAAGATAAGAGCCTCGGAGCCAAACTGACCTACAGCCCTGTTTACATGGAGGAATTTGGATTTTACAGTGCAGGCATCTGAATTATGTTTTTTCTCTTACCTATGACACCCTGAAGGATTCACCCTGTGGGGTTTGACCTTGGTGATCCCTAGACCCACTGCAGTCTGCAGGGCAGTGCCATGAGCAGACAGACAGGAAAGGGTAGTTCTGCTGTTTGTTTTAAAAGTAAACAAGCTTTTCCTTGGAGACTTGTCTATGTCATTAATACCTGGCATCACTGAGCTGCTCAGCACAAAAGCTCTTTTGTGCTTTGCCAGGCTCAGGTTTGGTTTGGATAACACCCATGTGTGCCACTTCTGCCCTGTGCACAGAGCTTGCTGCTCGCTCCGTGCCACCCCGCACATGCTGTCCCTCGTGCCGTGCCACGGATGGAGCCGTTCCAGGCAGGCTGTCAGAGCCTGTGATCTTCAGCAGATGCATTAACTGTGTTAACCTTTGAAGTAAAGTGAATTTCTAATGTCAGAACAGCAGAGGCCAACATACAACCTTCTACCTACCCATACTTTTTTTTTTTTTTTTTACCATAGAAAATGCTTTGGCTTTTCCTGTGCTTACCACAGCAGTTTTGTGTGGCTTAGCCCATGTTTGCCTCATCACATCAGTCCACACAGTTCATTTGTAAGGAATTTCATCCACACCTTAAAGAAATTGAGGAAGATGAGGCTGGGAAGGCTCTGGGGTGCAGGTCTTGCCTCAGTGATTGCAGGCCGCAGTGCTGAAAAGGAGGAAAACCAGGAGGAAGAGTGAGCTGCTTTAGAGGATCTACCTTGTGACAAATGCTTTAAGAGCAGTGACTAAGTGCTTCCCTCCTTTGCACCATCATCCCACAGGGCAAAGGAAAGGTGCTGGGGTGCCACTCCCCAGAACTGGCCTGAACCCAGAGGGACCACTGATGGGGTACCTGGACCTCAGTGTCTCTCTCCACACTCCTGGGTATCAGGTGCTATTTACTTTCCTGGAAGTTGATGACCAAGGTGCAGCCTCACAGTGAAACAGGACAGGCCCTCCCAGGGAGTATTTCTGCCTTCTTTTTGATGCAGTTTCAGCTGCATCAAAATATCCAGAAATCCAGCAAATATAGGGCTGCTCTGTGAAGGTATTTTCGAGGCCGCGGCAGTGAGCCTGAGCTTGGTGAGGAGTAGCTGATCGTGTCCAGGAGGCAGGGGCATGGATGCCACAGCCCTTGCAGAGTTGTCCAGCTTCCCTGCAGCACGGGCGGTGCTTTGGCTGGACAGGACGGAATGTGAGGGGGTGGAGCAGGGCAGTGGCAGGGGGGCACCCCGTGGAGGGGATACCCCCGTGGGATGATGCTGCTGGCGACGCATTTCGCGTGGCAGCAGCTCCCCTGGACAAGTGGGAGCCCCCCGTGCAGCCCGGGCTCCCCTCGAACCGCCTCCCGTCTGTGCCATCTAGTGCCCAGCACAAGAACTGGGACTGACCCAGCCTCTCACCCACAGGGGAACAGCACGGCTGCTCCGGAGAAGAGGCTCTCCTCTCCCTGGGCCAGTCGCCAAGCCGTGGGCCAGGCAGGGATGTGCTGGGAGGACCCCTGAGATGCCGCACCGCCTGCATGGAAAATCCAACTTAGCTCCAGGTAGGATCGCAGCGCGCAGGTGTGTCCGTGGGGCGGATGGAGCGAGTGGCTCTGCTCGGAGGCTGGGGCTGAGATGAGGCTGGGCGAGACCTCGCCGCCAGACGCTCCAGGTAGGGAGAGGAAGGCTTGAATCTCTTGGGAATTCTGCCTGTGCTTTTCAGGCATTGTGTTCCTGTGGCATGCTCTAACGCTGCTCACGTGTTTTAAGGGATGAAAATAATGACCTCTGACTGGAATTCTCCTATTTAGATAGATTTCAATGCTGTTCCAAGGGAGTTGCACTTAGCTGTACTTGAGTGAACACCCTAGCCTGAAAACACTTTATTTTTCAGTGTGCATAATCTTTGTTATGTCGTTTCTTAGGTAAGTTCCTTGTACTAAGTTGTTTGGCTTTTTTTTTTTTTTTTTTTAAAGTTTCCATAGATATAGCTTGATTTGCCAGCTTTGATTCTTAACTCTGACGCTGTCCTCTTTATCCTTTTCAAAGGAATACTTTTCCTCTTTACAGACCCAGTTTCATTTATAAGCTCTAAATAAGAGCCAAAGAATCAGGAGCTAACAAATTCTTGCTTCCTTCTTGCTGCATTTTTTCCTCAAATCTTTGTAAGAGATTTAATGGTGGTACAAGGAGCTTTTAACTCAAACCCATCAATATATATCTATCCTTCATATTGGTTTATCATAGCCAGGCATTACAAATTTCTCTATATTGAATTTCATCAGCTATTATTAGCCTTGTTTCACAGATGTTTTCAAGTTTTCCACAACTGAAATTTTCCTGATGTCTTTTGTTAGCTCCATATGTTATCTTTACTACTTCATTACTGGGCCATGAGTAAACATACTGAACATGCTGCCTCTGGCATCCATAGGACACCCCACTCACCTTTTTCCACATAAAGTTTTGATCATCCATTCTTCACTTGTAACTTGTAGTGGATTAAAAATCACCTAATAGCTGCTTCCCAGGGTTTGGATAACCTTTAGGGAGTTAGTAGTAAAACTATCCAAGGAGCAGATGAGCATATCCTCCTTCTTGGGATCACATCCAATGTGTGTGAGTTCTGCTCCTCTTTGCTTGTGACCCCTGTCTGTGGGTTTGCCTCTCCAGGATATATGGCACAGGCACATCATGCTGTTTCTGAAATGTAAAATTTCCTACTGATTTTTTTTTCCTTGGTACTTAAGTAAGGCTGATTGCTTAGGAAGTCTTGCTAGCCTTTTAAAATATGAAAAGGTAGCAGTGCCCTTAGCATCTGATAGGTAACTGGCTGTAGTGAAAGCCTGGTGGTTTTGAAGCTGGCATGCTTAGAGCTCTTCTGGGTCTGCTATTGATCTTGGCATGTTTCTGCATTTGGAGGGACTGATCTTTGAAACTGGGCCCCAGGAAGTCATTTAAGTATGTGTTTGCATCCTGCTGAGCACTGAAACTGTAAGGATTTCAGTGGGAAGGAAACTCATCTTGAAAGAGACGCAGTCGTTATCTGCTTTCCCTAATTAGTGCTCCCTCTTCCTGGAGGTGATATTCTCCACAGCATCCCCTTGGCAGCAGGAAGCCTGTGCTGGGGAGAAGTCCCCACTTGCCCAAAGCTTACCTGGTCCTGTGCCCCGAGAGCTCTGTTTCCAAGGTGCCTGAGATCAGGGCAGGTGTTTGCTGTGCTGTCCCCACACAGCTGTTTGCACACCTGTGGTGGCCCTTCTGCCAAGACCAAGTGTTGCAGAGGCACAGTTGGTTCTCCAGCAGGCTCCCAGCTCCTCACAGGTCTGTAAGCTCTTTTATTGCTGTCTCTCAGTTCTTTGGAACTCATAGTTTCTAGGGATTCACATCTTCCCTTGTGTAATCCATTCCCAGGTCTGTTGTGTGCCACAGTCAGGCTTTAAAATGCTTGTATGAGAGAGGGTGCCAGCAAGAGTCCGTTCTGTGGTTTGTTCCCAGAGCTGCCCAATTAATGGGGAAGCCCAAAATCTCTATTTTGCATGAAAGCAATTGGAGACTCGGACGTGCAATGTGATTTACTGCAATCATTTAGCAACCGAAGCAGGAGAAAATCCAGTGAAACCCCCTTTCACTCCCCACACCTCAGTGCTGTAACCCCAGGGCCACATGTATCCCTTCCCCCAGCCCCTGCAGCAGAGTCAGGGTGGGTGCCCAGGTGTAACTGGGGAGATTTCGTGCAGGGGGTTCCCCATCCCATGTGCTGAGGAGGCGCTTGCCCTTACCTGCATCATCTCTTGTGGCCTGACAGGGCTGTGCCTGGGTGTCAACAGGGGGCAAGGCCTGGGCAGCTCAGGCCAGTGCAGGAAGGGGTTGTGTGACAGCTGTATCCCCAAATGTCCATCCCAGCTTTAATTACACTGACACTGCTGCCTGCGTGTAATTAGCAGTTGAGAAACTGAGTGTGATTTCAATAAGCTGAGAGTAATGCAATTTGTCTTTTCTATAAGAGATGCTTTGCAAATAAAAGCTGTAATTAAAAAGCACATGCACAGGGCAAACAGTGAGTGGGTGTGTGACTGCTCAGTGTGCAGCATGTCTGGCACATGGCCTGGCCTGGCACAGGGGTCCTCCTTTGGGGCAGTCTTCATGGGGTTCCCAAGAGACCAGCATGTAAGAACTGCAGAATTTGGCTCAGTTGTGACTTTTACAAAAGGCTCTTCCCTGTCTTCACAGATCCCCTTTGATATACTGCTGTTTTATGATAAGAATAAGTCTCCTGGGTGTCATCCTCCCCATTGCTTTTCATTCCTGTCACCATTGTGTTTCTCTGTTCTCACTCACAAGCCCAAATTAGCTCAAGGCTGGTGGGATCTCTGTGGCAGAGGCCAGCAAGGCAGCCAGGGTGGCATTGGGGGAGTCAGGAAGCCTTTTCAAGAGCAGCCAGCATTTCTGGTAGCCTCAGATCTGATCAGACCAGGCCCTGGAGTCTCCCTCTCTTTCCTGCTCCTTCCTGCTTTCTTTAAAAAAAATCCATATCTATTAAAGGATAATCTCTTTTATCTGGTTGTCTGTCTCTGCACAATTCTGCCCTGCCCTGCTGGAGTTCAAGGTCATTTCTGGCTGTGTGAGATCTCATGGGAGAGCAACCCTGTTAAATCCCAAGGTCTGTTTTCCCCAAACCCCCATGACACACCAGGCTGACCTCACCATAAATTGTTCCTCTTCCTCAATGCTGTGGGATGACTGTGAGGGGACAAGGTGGGAGACAGGTACAGCAGCTGTCAGAAAATGGTTATATGCACAGGATCAGAGGGCCAGAGTTGTTGGCCGATGTGGGGAGCAGGGAGAGTGGGAACATTGCTCCAGCCTATGGCAAGCCCTTTTGCCTCCCTCTGCAGGGGAAGGTGAGAGCCTTTCCCAGGGAAGGCCACTCTACCCCCCTGCAGAGGTCCATTTGTGCCTGGTGGCACTGGCTGCTGTGGTTCTCAAAATTTAGAGAGTGTCTGTGTTTGTAGTACCCCTCCTGTTGACCTG
Source organism: Erpornis zantholeuca (assembly GCA_013400515.1). Taxonomy (NCBI): domain Eukaryota; kingdom Metazoa; phylum Chordata; class Aves; order Passeriformes; family Timaliidae; genus Erpornis; species Erpornis zantholeuca. The sequence continues at coordinate 510,717 of VZTN01027634.1, forward strand.
GAGGAGACACCCTGATTTTTGAGAGTGCAGAGCCAGAAGTATCCCATGTGTTGCCATTTCTCCATGGGGAGGTCAGGGGGTCAAGGGGCTCAGGTCAATAAAGGGGGTTAAAGCAGCTTTGTGCAGTGCTGCTCTGCCAGCTAATTGCAGTCCTGGCACATTGGGCAAACAAACAAAAGCCTTCCCCAGAGATGAGGTTGAAACGTGGTGATGCGATGGAGGGGCAGAGTTCCTCTGCAGTGTGTCCAGTCCCTGCAGCTTGTGTGCTCCTCCCAAAGCCAAGTGTGTGTTCCCAGAGCTGTGCTGGTACAGTGTCTGCCTCCAGCCCAGCTGGGCCCTCACACTTTGCAACATAGGTTCCAAGTGCTTTGAGGCAGAGGTTTGTGATTCTGATCTCTCATAAGCAAATGGCCATTTTTGGTGCCTTTTGCAGCACCTGAATAACGAGCCCTGAAGGAGACTTGGCCAGGGGGGAGATGAACCAGACAGGGACTCTTTTTCCTGATCTGTACTTGAGATGTGAGTCCTGTTCTGGTAGCATGAGGCATCTCTCAGGACAGAAGACTTGTTGCTGTTTGAACACTTATCCTTTCCTCAGTCCTGTGTTATGCTCTGCCCAGAGGAGGAGGTGCTGTGAGCACCAAACCTGCCAGATTTCTGCATTCAGATGCAGAGGCCAGTCAAGACAGGCTCCTGTCTCTGGGGTCTTCTTTTGTATGTACTTTGTGACTGTCCTTTTGGAAACAGTCACCCAGTGATTTCAGTGTATAACCTCGGGCTGGTGGAAGCTGAACATACTCAGCTGCTTTGCAGTGGTGGGCTGTGACAGGAGCCTGTCCCACTGTACAACGGTGCCCATCCCACACCTGGGCCATGGCTCGTGGTTTGCACCAAGACTGGATCTGTGATGTGTGTTTCTCTTCTAAGGTCAAAACTGGTGGGTTGCAAATAGCCACATAGACATTAACTGGATTGCCCAAGCCTTAGATGGACTAAATGTGAGCCTAAAGCACTAGGGCAGTATTGGAGCTGTAGTGAGTGACTTCTTTAGAAAGAAAAATTCATTTATTTTCTGAGGCCGTTGTTCTGGGGAGCAAACCCAGAAAGTATGAAGTGCTGAGAACCCCTGGAACAAAAGAGTTTTAAGTCCAGATTCTCACTTAGGGCATGAGCTGTCTTGCATGGTGTGCACCTTTCCTGTGTAGTGTTATATGAACTATTTTATGGCTGCTGAGCACCCTCCTCACCTGCCCACAGCAGGGAAAAGGGTCCCAGTGTAAAGGTCCATGAAACTCTTGTTTCTGGGTGTTCATCCCAAAGTTTGCCCTCTGAAGCAAGGCAGTAGTGTAGCCAGAATGTACTTAGCCCCTGCCCACTCAGTGCCAATTAGAGCTTTATCCACAGCCTTCTCAGGGACTCAGTGGAATTTCTTCCCTTGCAGCACCTGAACAGCCATCAGTGGATCTTTACTGGGTTAATTCCCACCACTCTGTGAGCTGAGTGGCCCTGCAGTGCTGGCAGAAGGCACCCCCAGGGGTGGGTAAGCCGGTTGACTGTGGGGATAACAGATTTGGGGATGGCTGCACTGCCGCTCTGCCCTGTCCCTCTCTGAGAGGCTGCTACCCTGACCCTGCCAGGGGATAGGAGCTGCTGAGTGGCCCCATTGAAATCTTGCCATACTAAGGTAACCCGAGAGAGATTCTGGCTTACCAGGACTTGCTGAATTTTATGCTGAGAAGTTTCATTTGTTGCTCCAAGAGTAATAGAGCTGATCCTTCATCAGAAACTGCTGAAAAAAGGGACAAAAAGTTGTGGGGCTTCCTGAGAAACACATCTCTCATGAGGTGAAGTTTGGGTGGGCTGCACACACAGATCTTCGTGGGTCAATGTTCATTCATGTCCAGGAATAACTTCTGAGCCTCACATCTCCAAGTCCTACTGATTCTTAAGCAGAATGGAAAGTGGACCTTGGCTCTTGCTGGGAAGGTCTGTGTTCTTCTGGTTTTAGGGCCCTCTTGCTTAGGTTAGACTTTAACAATTATTAGTTACCCAATAACTTTCTGTAATAATCTGCAAGTTTTCCATTAAGTAGCAAACACTCTGAACTTCCCCCCAGCTCCTCTGCTGCAATCTAATCTGCTGTCATTTTTCACAAGGAGATGAAGGGTGCTACCTTCACGTTTTATCAATTTCCTGTTTGCACTGGGGGAGAGACCAAAGCCATGAGGAGCACTGAACACAACATCCCATGGAGCTCCAGGCACGGTGCAGTAGATGTGTCAGCCTCTGCACTTGTCACTTCCAGTTGCCTCTGGGTTTACTGTATATATCAGGCATGTGACAGGGAAGAAAGGTGATGCCTAGGAAGGTGGTTAAGGAATCTGGGGGGAAGATTGCTTATTCCAGCCCAGGCACTGACCTGCTCTGCAGCTCTGGGGAAGATTGCCTCTGTTGTCCTATCTCTGAGGGGGGGATATGAGTGCTTTCCTCATGAGGGCCTCCTCACGAGTAAGGCTCCCTGGCCCTGACAGTAGCTTTAAAATGCTGTTAAGTAGTGAATTTTTTTGTGATGATGATGATAAGAATTTGGCAATCTGTACAGGTTATGGAGTTTGGAGATCTTCCTGGAGGTGCAGCAAGTACTGGAGGCTCATGTTTGGCAGGCAGCTTTACACTGTCTCCCCTGTGTCTCTGTCTCTTACCATGAGTGTCAGTGGAGAAATAGGGGAAGGGACCAATTATGATTGTTCTTCGTCTTTGTGCTTACAGTTTGGTTGGAGTTTACCTGGTGTGTCACCACCCAGGGTGTTCACATTGTCTCCAAACAACCCTGTAAAAAACATGCTGCACCTCGAGGAAGTGAGGAGCTTTCCTTGGGATGGATGGGCCCTGCTGCAATTGTGGTTGTACTGAAAAATACCTGTTGGGTTCAGATTCGTGTTTGGATAAGGATAACAGAACAACTCAATGTTAATTGTTTCTGTTTCATTTCCAGTGAAATTTCAGCTCCAAAGCCAGGGCCTCTCCAAAACAACAGAACAAGAGGGAGTAGCTTATTGAGATTTTGTAATTTGCAGGAAAGTGCAAATACAGTAGAGCAAATCTTACATCTATAAGAGAAAGCTAGTTTGTCTTGGATCTGAAAAAAATCTCTTAGGCAGCATTCTTGGCAGTTAAAAGGGGTTCTCAGTTGTCTATCTGCTTTCAAGTCTCTCGACACTATCAAAGCAGACCCATTCCTCAGGGTCAGTGAGACTCGGACTGTGATGTGCGCAAGAATGCCCCTAACAGTGTTGTAAATAGCTCCTTTACTTGAGACGACACAGTGTTGTGTGGGGACATCTCTGGCTAAAAAAATAGCCTGTGAAGGGGTGAGGGTACTGTTGTTCTCCAGTTCAGTTCACTATGCATTGCAGAAGCAGCCATTTTTTCAAGTCATTCCCACATCTCCCTTCCCCGCCCAAATATAAGAATTACCTATGGAAGTTCCCGTCAGTATGAGATTTTGGTTCTCTGAGCTGGTGGTATTTATTTGGCTGCTCTTGCATGATCCTGAGGATCTTGGTGCCGTTCCTGGTAGATGACAGTAAGTCCACGAATTCCACTTTGTGAAAGCCTGGACTGGCTCCTGCCTTATCCAATTGCCTCACCTGAGAGCACACAGAAACTTTTTGTTAGACCTGGAATCTCCCTTTATACAGCAATCACAGAGCTACCTGACTGATTGCTTATTAACCTTTGAATTAGGCAAACCTTGTCTCAGTGCCTGACATGGCTTTTCATGGTCAAGCAAGCTCTTCTGTGAGGGATTAACAAAACTGAAATGAAGGAAGTCAAAAATTAATTATTTTCCCTTTGGACAGCAGTGGTACATCCTTGAGAGATTTCCTCTCCATTCACAGGGTTCAAGATTTCCTCTGATGGAGAAGGGCAGGATGTGCCTCTCAAGAGCTTCCCAGGTCAGTGTCCAAGACACCACCTTTTATGGGATGCACATTCCTTCACTACAGAGCTCTCAGCCCCCATGGCCATGGAGCTGGGCAGTGGTCCAACATCAGCCAACTTGGAAAAGTGCAAGAATGGGATTTTCTCTGTCAGGATGGGTATGGGGTCACCAGTGCTCTAGTGCAGAGAGTGTCCTCCCTGTCAGGACTTGCGCCAGGGGAAACCAGCAACTTGGCAGAGAATTGTTTGATGCATGAAGAAAATAACTGCCAGTACAGATTCACTCCTGGGACTACCTAACATCAAAGTATTGTCTCCATTCAAGCCTGATCTTTCCTTGCTCCCACCCTTTATGCTGTTCCCTTTACCGTGAGAAAGTACAGCACGGAAAGTGCTGGACCACTCTGTTCTCATCTTGCCCTGTGAGCCAGCAATTCTTCAGGGACAGGGAGGGGGAAGGGTGGCATGCCTTTACTGCTCAAAGATAGGGCTTCATTACATCACCCTCCCCTTCTGACCACTCCCATATATGAAGCCTTGCTGCCACTCAGCTCTGTGTGACCGGTCTTGTTTTTGAAGTCCCTGCTTCTGGGAACTCTTGAGGAGTAAGAGAACCAGGCAGAAGCGCCTTCTTTTGGTATCACTGGCTGAAGGTGAACCACATCCAGGGAGAACAGAGCTTTTAAAGTAGTGAGTAAACAGTGTGGTTTTATCTTATCATCTCCGTATTTCTATTGGATTGGGGAGCAAATAGAGGAGTTGTTTCTTTCCCTTTATTGCCTACCTTTCCAGCTCATTAATCCTACTTTATTAAAGGGTACCTTTGTTTCGTAAGCCTTCAGGCTCAGGTTTGAAGACCAAGTGTTTCTCTCTTGCAAGGATTGACAGGACTTGATCTACTGTGTTGACTTTGGATTGCCTCAGTTAGCAAAGGCAGCAGGGTCTCTGTCCAGGACACCTGAACAGTCACCCTTTAGGGGAGCTGCTGTGGCTTGATAGGGTCAGGAGTACATGGACTGATGGCTTCAAGAAGGATTGGGGTTTCTGACAGGCTGAGATCAGAACCAGGAGCTGGAAGTTTAGTGACCTGGGATCTCAATCCCATCACCGGGGAAGATATTTCACCTCTGCATGGTCCATCCAACCCTTTGAAGGTACCATCTACCACCCAAGCTGATGCTGGTCTCCTCTCCTTTTTGGGTTGAAAGGGTCTGTGGAAAGGTTGGTGCAGGCTCATTGGCCTGAGAGTCAGTTTGACCCTGGTTTTGCAGGTAGTGTGAGTGACAGGTGTTGCTGATAAGAGAAGTGTTGTTTTAGCAACCTGACACAGGAAAGCCTCCCAAAACAACCAGAGAGATCAGAGCTACACAAACATGGGAGGACAGATTTCATGGGGTCCTAAAGATGAGAAGTTCTTACTTCAGGCAATAATGTCCCTCTGGCAAGTGGTGTTCTTCAGAGGAATCAAGGTCTAAGAAGTAGGCTGAAATCCGTAGATCTTGGACACCTCTTCTTTCCATGTCATTCTGTGCTTCTAAGTGGTAACCTGGAAAATGTAAGCCCTGTTGGTGTGGGAGGTCAAGCACTGGCAGGTTTCCTACCTGGTACCTAGGGGAAAGGCCAGGAGGCAGGTGCAGAACCAGAAAAGCTGCAGGGACAATGTGATGATGCTGAGGGTGTGATCCAGAAGTAGAGTGGAAGGGCAATGCTGTGAGAGAGAACACAGCTCCTGATGCAGAGCACAGGTCAGGGGATCACTCATGTATGTGGAAACTGGCCTGTGAAGGAGAAAGAAATGTTCTGAAATAATTCAAGCAGTCCACATTTAATTCTTTGTAAAAAAAAAAAAATCTGTTGCAAAAAACTATCAAGGGCAACTGTATTTGTGTGAAAATGAGCAGATTCTGCCCAGGAAAATGAATATTTAGACTGATGAGGGACCAGAACAGCACCTGGGAGGCTCTGTGCTCATTACCAGAAGAAAAAAAATGCACTCTCCTATGTGTGTTTGGAAACCAAAGACCTGCTCCTGTTCTTGGCTGGATCCCCTCTAACATGTCAGAGGTGGACTCTCCAGGACCACGGCTTTTCTCTAAAGGTCCCAGTCCTGGGCTGCATTTCCTGATTCAGATGTCCACAGCAAACAGGAGTGAGATCAGGAGAAGCAAAGCTATTCAAACCAGCTCTGCAGTAATTAATATACTCATCTACCTGTAGAGTCTTGGTTTAGCAAAAACAGGTAAATTTAAGCAGGTAGCTACAAATATTTTTTCAGTTGGAAACAGCTATTTTCCAACTTCAGCTGAAGTCTGTGAAACCTCTTTAGTGAATGCAGTCTTGAGTTCATTTATTATAATTGGAATCCAGGGTTTTTGGTAGCCTCACCCACGCATCCAGATGCTCTACAGTCTATAAAATACATAGTTATCTGCTATGGCAGGTATAACATTACGTAAACCTTACATAAAACTTACATAAACCCTTCTGCAGAGCAACAAGAAAGTGCAAACTTCATTTGTGATCTGAGAAGTTCAATGTGCTTGTGAAGGTCCAAGTGCAGCAGTCAGGCAAGACTGGGGAAAACCTCTAGCTTTGAGAGAGAGGGCATCGTTCATTTTTTGCCCTTCTGTTTGCCCTTTTCCAATTCTTTCAACTTTTTTGTTCTCCTATTTTCATTCCTTTTGTCCTCCTTCATTTCCACTTTCTCTGTTTCTCCCTTCACCACTTTCCCATGTCATTCCCTCTTCTTTCCCCTGTCTCCAGTAGCCCCTTCCCCTTTTATTCGAGGGTGCTGAGTTTGAGGGGAAGCTGTGTGGGACTGTGTTGCTGAGCTCACCACTGGCTGCTGGGGGAAGGCAGTTCTGTCAGCTGCAAGAACAGAGTCCCTTTGGTGACCTGGCAGAAAGGCTTTGCAAAGATTAAAGGGCTTTATAAAGCTGGCAGATAAATGGTACATATTGATATAGCTTTTGGAAGCCGCAGAGCTTGACATAAAATTAATGAGTACGACTGACTTGAGGTAGCAGAGAGATAAAATTGAGGGAAAATTATAAAAGAGGGCAGAACTTGGACAGAGGACAGCCACCCTTTTCTGGAAGGGAGGAGCAGAAGGATTTCTTGGGCAACAGCAACCAACAACCTCCAAGCACTGAGGAGCCCTGGTAGTTCACACCACTATGTCCCAGCAGTGCTGCTGCAGCTGCCTCTGGATGTAACCAGAACTGGTTAACCAGTGTGGCTGGCAAGAAAGGGTTAACAAAGCTCCCTGTTTACCAGTTATCTTCCCTTTGCTTACCTTTGTCCCAGGGAAAGGTGTGCAGCTGTGGTAATTATGTGAAAACAGATCCATAAAAGGAAAGCATGTGTGTTTAGTGGCTTGCTCCATTAGAGCAGGTGAGTTACAGTGAAAGCAACTCTCGCTGGAGGGGAGGGAAGGAGGTGCTTTGGCTGTGGACAAACATCTGCTTGTTTATTTTCAGCTCTGAAAGTCAACTTTTGTGTCCCTGCTCTTAGTCAACTTGACCTCTTGCACACCAGGCATCTTTTCCAGTTCTTAAAGTACCTTTTCTCTAAGATTCTCCCCTAGTCTCCCCTGACTTTTCCAGGGCTTTTTCAGCAGTGATCTCTTTTTTGATTCAGTGTTTCTTAGTTCATGTTTAGCCTAAATTAGAGTTGTCTGTTACCCATACAACTGGTACTTAGGTTCCACTGATTTCCCTCACCACGGAAGAGAGAACAAGGGGTCAAAAAGGGAACTATTGTTTAGTAGGAAGAAGCCTCACATGATTGTTAACATGTCTGTGTTAGTGGGCACTCAAGATACTATTTTTGATGCTCATGTTCACGTAGTATGGATTGCAACATTGCTCTGTTAGAGGGGAAGGACTGCCTCATGGGAAAAATAGCTAACCTGAAACAAGAGGTAAACCTACCTAAGCTACAGAATCTTGTAACAGTGTCTATTCCAATAATGCATTGGGAAATTGAGGCCTTGGGTGCTCGTTCTGCCATAAAAAGTAGGAGTCTGAACAGTAGATGTGTTCTGTGCTCTGTGAGTCCTTGCTGGTTGCTTCATGAAATTCCTCAGAAAAAATCAACAAGGATGGGGGAAGAAATGAAAAGAAAAATTCCCCAGAAGTGTCTCGGGTTGCCTGATGCTTTTCAGCTTTTGCAACTTACGTGACAAGAGGTATGAAGGCATTGCTTCATATGCTGAAAGATGCACTCCTGTGTTGCTCAAGTTTCAATGTAATAGCAGATGCTAATTTTGGGGGAATTTTAAAGACAACCATGTCATGAACATCACAAATGGAAGGAGGTGGCAAGTCCTTCAGGAGATATTTTTTTCTTTATTTGTAATGGGTTGAGAAGAACAAGCCAGCAATGCACCTGTATTAAACATGGCATTATTGTTTGAGGTGTGGCTTTGCAGCTTGAAACATGTAAGGCTGAGTTATTACAGGGTTCTCCATTATATTAGTGCTTAGACAGAGATACTTGATAGTTGCCAAATATTCTGTACAGCTGAAATAAGGTAGCTGTGCATAGCACAACCTATACACAGCAAAGTGTTTCCCGTTTGGAACTGAAGGCACTGACTTCAGGTTTCATAACCCTCTCTGACCCCATCTTCAACTCTACTTGTATATAAGGGAAAGAGTAATGTCTTAGTTTGAAAAGACAGGTGTCTGCTAAGGAAGGCAGGAGCCTCCCTTGCTTGGAATAGAAGATGTAACCCCCTTCCCTCCAAATTATTTTAATTTCGAAATTAAGGGCTTTCAGGCACAGATATGAGGGGTAGGAATAACACTTCTTTACTAGATATATATAGATATATATAGATATATATAGAGATATATATATATATATAAAACACAAGGCAAACAAACAGGAGTAACTATGGCAGTGATAACAGAACCAGACCCCGGCTGTCAGGCCCTTTCCCCTGCGCTGCAGTGCCGCTCACGGCCGGCATGGGCGCTGGCGGCTCCCGGTGAGCAGGGCGGGTGCGATGTTCCCCCGCGGCTGCAGGGGGCGCTCCGGAGCGAGCTCGGGGAACATGCAGTGATGGCGGTGAGAAGCTGCTGCACAAAGCCCTGGGGCAGCCATCCCCATGTCCCAGCAGGGCCCTCGGGAACAGCAGGCTGGAACAGCAGGGACAGACACAAACCCTGGGGCAGCCATCCCTGTGTCCCGGCAGGACCCTCGGGAACAGCAGGCTGGAACAGCAGGGACGGACACAAATCCCAGGTTGTAGATGAGATGTATCAAACTCTGGAGATGCAGCAGGGTCTCCGGACGCCTCGGCAGGCAGGGTGTGCCGGAGCTACAGTGTAGCAAAAAGCTTGCAGCAGCGGCAGAAAAATCCGAAACTGAAGCAGGAGTGACGGCTGCGGCAGAAATGGCAGAAGCAGCAGAGGCGGCAGGAGCAGCAGAGGACTGGCAGAAGCAGCAGAGGAGCGGCAGGGCAGAGCAGCCTCTCTCTCTCCCGATACCAGAGAACTGCAGCCGGGCTGTATCTCGCTCCCCTTTGCCAGTTCCAATCCCGCCCAGTTCCAGTTTCTGCCCAATGAGAAAAAACTCCAGGCAAAAGAGCTAGCCGGACCCTCCCCTGTGCTCAGGCCCCCTTGTTTCTCTTAAGTACCCAGTGATTTGTTCCTTAGCAACAAAAGATGGGGGAAAATTCCTTTAAGAGGGAGAGAAAAAAAAAAAAAAAGAATGGGGAACTTCTAAAACCCCAACAAGTAACTTGCTGAGGAGCATCCAACTTGTTCCAGCTCTGTGCTGGTGAGAACATGCCACAGATGAGACTGGATTGTCCTTGAAGAAGGACAGAATTTGCTTAGTTTTGGTGGCTCACTGATATAAACTCTTGGTTTCAGCAGTTGGGGTGAAGTACTACAGTGGGATAAATATGATTTAGAACTGGGCTTTCTTACAGCCTTTCCTTGTCATCTTTCACCCTCTGAGGCAAATGTGACAGGGAGACTCTTCTGACCTAGACCCACTTCAGGGACATAGCAACTTTAGAACTATGGAAATATTAAGCATAAAACTTGGTACCATCACTGCTACAGGGTCAGTAAATTAAGAAAAGGGATCTGCTCAGTAGGCTGCATCTTAAATTCCCCTGTTGATATCAAAGGTGTCACAGACTGAAAGTGCAGGTCAGTTTGTTTGGGGCAGAGACCAGATACCTTTCCACACTGTCTGCTTTTTCAGAGGATAGTTGTGTGCTCCTGTCACAATCTTTTCTGTGGAGCATCATGGGTCTCACATCAATAAATTAGATCCAGTGGAAGGGGTGTGTGTTAACAGCTGAATGTGGCCTGCACTCTGAATGTCTGTTTCAGACTGGCTGGTAGGAACAGCAGGTACATGAAGTCCTTCTGAGAGTGCAGAATATTTTCTGTGCCAGTATCTACTTTCCAGAAAGCTTCCATTTTTTGCTCAAGACCTCTTGGACAATACCAGTATAACTGAAGGGGCCTGTGCTTTTCATGCAGTATCTTGAAAGGGGTATTTGAAAGTCGTATTTGAAAGATGGCCACAGGCTATATTCCTTCCAAATATCTCAGGGCTGAAATGCTCATCTTTTATAGTACCGATTTTTCCACATGTAAATGTTAAACAGAACTCCATTTTGTGGCTATTATAGAAAAGAAGATGTATTTTTAGGCAGAGAAAATAGCACCCTAAAGCTTTTCATCTTGGAACTAGGCCAAACTTTGTTAATGAGTCAGTGTAGCACAGCTACTATCCTTCTGCAGCAAGTGGAGATCTGGTGTATCAAAGGTTGAAGTGGGGCAGAGGGACTGGGCTGGTTTGGAGTTGAGACATTAACCTCTTGACTAATCCCCATAAGTCCAAAGATAGCATCTAATAGTGCTGAATGGCATCCAGACAGACTTTGCTTCATCCTGTGTTTTTAGAGTGCCTTCTGGCTAAAAGTCACGCTTAAAACGTGGGCTTGGATCCTCACTGTGCCCGAGTTTCAGGCAAGCTGTGATTTGCTTATGTTACATTCTGGATGGGCATTCAGCACTTCTGGATTGGCATTGAGACTGTGTTCAAAGGATGGTCTGGGGTTTCTAGCAAGCCATGGACAGAAGCAGTGGCCTAAGTTTTAGTGGCTGAGTCCATAGAGTCCGAGGACAGCTCCTTACCTTCAGTCTGGGTTCTGCTGGGTTTTGTGCCACACTCTTCAACAGCAGGTGAGCTCCAACCTTTGAGCTGCATCTGTGCTTCCAGACTTGGCACAAGCAGACATATAGGATTGTTACTTAAAATTCAGTGAGGTTTAGTGATGGAGGACAGGTTTCTTCATCCCTGCCTTCCTGCTCTGCCATCCTTTCTGCCAGAGGGTGCTGCTGTGGGAGCAGGCAAGGCAGAACAGGCATTACATCTTCTCACTGCAGCTGGAATATTAATCTGATCTGAATGTGATACCAGTTTAAGGTGGTGTGGCTGTGATTGCTGAAGGGCAGGTGTGAGAGCTGGTCAGGTGCCCTCACACTGCTGGTAGGTCCCACATTTGGCAGAAAGGTTATTCCCACCAAGTGTAATCACAGCTGAATCTGGCAGTGTCTGTGTTTAAGCTGAAGGGACAGACACAAAATCCAGTCTCTCTGTGAACACAGGGGTTTAGGCAAGAGTGGTGTGAGGGTATTTGACCATGTGGAGACACCGTGTATTTAGAATCACAGAACAATTTAGGTTGGAAAGGACCTTTAAGATCATCAACCCAGCACTGCCAAATCACCACTAAACTATGTCCCCAAGTGCCACATGTCTTTTAAATCCTTCCAGAGGTGGTTACTCTGCAACTTTCTGGAGCAGCCCATTCCAGTGCCTCACCACCATTTCAGTGGAGAAATTCTTGCTAACATCCAGTCGAAACCTTTCCTGGTGCAACTTGAATCCATTCTATTTGCTCAGTTGCTTAATCAGAAGTTCAGAGCTAGCAGTGAGGTGAGTAAAAGCATTTGTACCTCATAGTAACTAAATCCAGGAACACAGAATGATTCTGCTGTTGATAAACATTCTTCGTGGATCCTAAAATATGCGTTTTAGGAGGTGTGGGTTCTTGACTTTTCACCTAGTCAATGATTACTTCTGCATTCCTCTGGTACTATGAATTCAAACATAATGAGTTTCAATGGGTTCATTTCTGTGAGCAGTACAAATACCAAATAGTACGGTACGAGTTTTGGAGAGCTTTTGAGGGAAGATAAGTGGTTACTGCTACAAGGATGTTTTGCACCTAGAAAAGGGTTTACTTCCTGAGAAAGGACATTCAGAGGAGATCAGTACACATAGATCTGTGCAAAAGGACAGGACCAACTTGCAAATATTCTGGAGAGGTAAGAGGGAAATAGGAATTACCTTCATTGAGTCATTCCTTTCAGCCTAAAAGTGCTGTGTGGGATTTCTTATTCAACAGAATGTGTGAAAATGTGACTTTTTTAGTAAACAGATGAAAGCTTGCCAAAAGAGAATGATAGGACCTGACTAACCAGTCTGAATAAGCTCAGGTCTAATAAACATCTTCTTGTGTAATGGGAAAAGAGCACCTGAAAACATCATTTGCAACAGTTGGGAGAATATTTTGATGAAACATTTTGACTTTAAATTGAGAGTGACCGTAAAAATAATGTTTTTAATTGGTTTATAAAACTTTTAACTTGCGTTTTTGAGATTGAGTTTGCCAGTTGTGGATTTCTGGGAGCTCCTCAACTAGGAAACACTGTGAAAACCATGTGGAATGGGGAATTTTTTTTTTTTCAACTTTTATGCCTTTTTTTCACTTCATCGTTTATGCTGAAGTGTCTTAAAATAAAAAATGTTGGATTTGATGCTAAAATTTCTGCAGGAAGACATGAAGGATTTTTGAGGAAAAAGATGCTTCAAGAGGAAGTTATTGTCTCTTCCTCAGTGAACTCAGAGTTTGATCTACATTGCCAGAAAACAACGTACCATTAGGCTTCCTCCTGTGCCTGTGGAGGAGCCTGTGATCACAACAGCTCTGTTTGGATCACAAGAGCTCTCCTTGAGCAGCACCTGAGAACCATTTGAGCAGCCCCTTCATTCACGGACTTAGCGCTCAGTTCTTTTCAGGGTCGATTGTCTCAGCGACAAGTAGGGACCACTGATCCCCACTGAGGCCTTTCTCTTGCAAACTGATGTGTATCCACATGAGTCTGCAATGCTGGGATTAACAAAGATGGGGGTGCTGGCTGCTGGACAGGGACCAGCACAGAGGCACCATCTGTGAGGAAAGCTTTTAAGTGAGTTGCATGGAGTTGCTATGTTTCTCCAGGGACTGCTTTGTCTTCTTGCTTCAGGTGGGAGCAGCACCTGGGTCTGAATTTGGAAGCCTCTTTGGGCTTCTTCATGGCTTGGCTGAACCTCTGCTTTAGTTCCCTTATCATTGGTGGAGTTGAAGACTGTGTAAGACTTCAATTAATATATTTCATGATGGAGCTTCATAATTTGTCACATAACGCGAGAGCATAGCCTGTGTCCTGTGACAACAGTCCAAACTATCCTTGCATATCTTGTGCTGCCTGGGGAAAGTAAGGGTGGATATCTCAAAGCTAATAGACCAGTAGTGGGTACTGGGCTGCGAGTGGGAGTACAGGTACCCTCAGGAGCAGGTGCTGAGGCATGAAGCTGTTGCAAGATGGGTTTAAAGCAGAAACCTGTTGGGTTAAAGTTTGTGGTTAAAGTTTTAGGTGTTGTCAGTGGAGGCTTCATTTACTACTTCCTTTGGGAACAAAGCAGTGCCTGACCATGCCTGGAGTCCTTTGTCATTCTCAGGTATCCTGCTGTTCTCTTCCCACTGATTTCTGGCTGGTACATCTCCTCCTTCTCCTCTTCCAATTCTCCCGACACTTTTCCTTACCATGGCAGATTCCTCATCTCTACAGAATGCCCCAGCCCTCTTGGCAGAGACTTGACATTAGCTATCAACTCCCTGTTGTACTGAGGTTCTTTTAATTCAAACCCAGTGTCACGTTTAAATAAGGTTGTGCATGTTGTGACACATCTGAATACAGCTCAGTGGGGCTGCTTGTACAAGCATAACTCTGCTACTTGCTGATCCTCTCCCTCTTCTAATGTAAATTAAGGCAATCAGGCTACTATTTAAATTCCATGGCTAAGACTGGCTGTTGGACCTTTAGAACAGTGAGAAATAATTGTATTGCTTTTAATTGCTTTACAGCCCCTCTCTCCTGGAGACCTATTGCTGCTGCCAAAACACTCTGTGACTGAAGCCAAGCTTCCAAACAGCTGGATTTGGCAGAGGTGTGGAGATTAAAGCCAGCCTCAGCAGACAATAGCTGGAGAGCCTGCTCAGGTGGTAGCCTGCAGCTGCTGCTCCACTCCCAGTAATAAATCCTAATGGGGACTCAACTCAGAGCCAAGGTTCAAACAGACCATTGGTCCAAAAAGTCAGCTGTTTCTGCAGTGTGCCTGCCCAGGGCACAAGGAGTATGCAGAGGGGGGTTAGACAGTGGATATCTGCAGGCTCCTGATACATCTCCTGATTTCTGTACATCAAACCAAACGCACATTTGGCTTTGCTGTGCCACAGTTGGGAAGGCAGTGAGGGCTGTGCTTCCTTCTAGGGTCAGGCCTAAGACAGGCTAAGGACCTTATGCGAGCAGAGCTGGCAGCAAAGGTGGAGAGGATTATCTCAGCTGGGTTTGCTCTCTGTACTGCTGAAGAAGAGAAAGCTGCAGGTCTCAAGCTCATACATCTGCTGCTTCTCGAGCAGGATCAGTCTGACAGATTGCACAGATACACCTTCATTAAGGTCATTCACTTGGCAGTGCCCAGCAGTCAATATCTCTGCATGGCAGCCTGCGTGTGTTCCTGCCCAGTGGTGCATGTCTTATCCTCATGCTTGGCAGGCCAGGAGCTATACCTGAGTCATATGAAGTTGGTTGGAGGGCTCTTTCCAAGGTCTGTGCACTCACCAGGCAGCAGGACACAGCATGGAGCTCTTGTGGGTCTAGGGGATGCTTACAGGTGGGATCCTATTCCAGAGAGGAAGTGAAGGGTGAGAGCAGAGGTAGTACCTGAAATTTCCTCTTGTCTCCTGCTGTCAGATTAACTTGCCTGATGAGGCAGTAAATCTCTGCAGGAGCCCAGCAGTGAGAGACCCAGCTGTGGAGAAGAGCAGCAGAGCCCCAGCCAGGAGCCCATGGGTTAACTCAGCACTACGGGGCTTGAGTCAGCCAAGACTCAAAGGACAGCCCAGCACAGAGCAGCCTTCAGGCCAAACAAAGTACCTTCTGCTGAGCTGGGGCACAGATAAAAGATCCCATGGCATTTCTTGTGAAGCCTGGAGGAGACTGCCAGTGCTGAAGCTGAAATCTCTCTGCCAACAAACAAAACTGTCTTTAACTCTGAGGCTGTGTGTGAGCTATTGTTGGGGACATAATGGCTTCTCTGTTTCCCTGCACAGTCATTGCTCTGCAAACACACCACTGGTCTCTTTTAAAAGTAGTTGAGTGTAAATTAAGTTCTAGAACCTGGAAAGAGGTTTCATCCATTTACTTTTGTTACCCTCAGTTGACATTTGTTTACAGAGCAGCACATACAGTAGATTTACACCCTGGTTTGAGCTGCTTTACCTGGATCGAGATGGGCATCTTTAGTGCTCAGACTGAGATTCACAGATACAGGGCTTGGATAGCAAATGTGTATCTCCTGGTTTAAGCTGAGAGGTGAGGCTGGGGGGGCCCTGCTTGCTAATCACCCCCCTCTGAGAAAAGTTTTGGTTTGGCTGGCCTGGCCTGTTTCCTCTAGTTCGCTCAGTGCTGGCACACTCACTGCTGCCTAATCCTGTGTGTGCAGCTGCTGCAAGGCACTGAGTGGTGCTCTGGCTGCTGGAGTTCACTCTGCCTTGGGCTGCTGGGCATCCACAGTGGGGTTGGTGCATCCATTCTTCACCACAATTCCATGGACTGGCTTTTCTCTGAGGATGGCAGATGCTTCGGTAAGGTAAAGGGCATCTTGGCTGTTGTGTGAAATTGTGGTAAAAACCCAAAGCTGCAGTACAAAGGGGGAAGGTGGTCTCTGAAGGCAATATGATTAATTCGGGTCTATTGTGCTGGAACAGTCTTGTAATGGAAAAGCAAATGGATCAAAGAGTATCTGTTCAAGCTGTATTTGATGAACTGCCTGTCCCACCAAGGTGGCGGTGACTCTCCATCCACTCGATAGCTCTCGACTCATCCCCATGTGTAGCCAGAGAGCTCCTTGGCATTCTGTGCTCACTCTCAGATGAGCCCTGTGCAGCCTGAGAGCAGGACTGGGACACATGGAGACCTGAGCACTGGCCATGGCCCTCTGGAAGTGCCCAGCTCATCAGGAAGGTGCTCTGGCCAAGTGCCCCAGGCAGGAGCGGGAGCTGTGTTCCGACTGGGCTATGCCAAGCAGCTTTGTCTGAGGTTGCTTCCTAATGACTAAGATGTGTTTTGCACTGGTCCTTGGCAACCTTCCAGATGAAGACTCCTCCACAGACGTGGCATTTAAAAGCAGATTACGTGAAGTTACATTTTTAAAAAATTTTTGTTCTGAAGATGATGTCAGTCATGACTAACACCAATTGCATTCTGCTCCTTGGATTTCCCTTCTCACCTATGCATCTAGAGGTTTTTCAGTATATGATGTTACGTACCTGCTGCAAGGCAGGTTCTTACCTGAGTGATAGTTGCTGGTTTGAGGAGATGAAAGGAGGTAGCAGCAGGGCTGATAATCCTGTCTCTGTCCCACAGGAAGATGAAGACACGCTGTGTGGTGGTCACAGTAGTGACCGTAGCCCTGCTGGGGCTCATCTTGTTCCTGGGACTCTTCTTCGGGCTGCGCTCGGGCTCAGGGGACGCACACATATACAAGAGGGCGGCCGTGGCCACCGACGCAGGGCAGTGCTCCATCATTGGAAGGTACCCATTCGTTGCACCCTGACTCTCATTAGTTCTGACAGCTCTTGCATGAGACACAACTGCTGCTTCCCCAATGTACAGGTGCAATCCTGGTAGTTGCCCAGCATGGATAATCAATCTCTAATCTCCCTGTAGAAAGAGGAGATCCTAATAAACCCCAGGTTTTTACCATGCTTGACCAGTTTTACTGCAGTTGCTTACAGACAACACAGCAGGTGAAGATTCCTTGGGTCCATGAGCAGTGAGAACAAGAGTCGTCTTTCTATCTCCTTTAAAAAAACTTCTATTGAGATATCCTCCAGTTCTAGTCTCAAGTGCTGCAGATTTAAGGCTGCTCAGAAAACTGTCAATTCTTATGACAGTGTAATGAATGTGTGTGGAATGTCTGTCCCCACATATACTCTGTCGCAACTCAGTGTTTTCAGCCTGGTTTGGATGTGTCTCTAATGAGGGCTGATCTGGTCTGCACACAGACCATTAGGGTCTATTCTCTCAGCTGACAAAACTTCCTGTTCCTGAGGAACACATAGACGGTGTGGACAAATGTGCCTCAGAGAATCTGTCATAGCTGCTCTGACAAGATGCATGCACTGCTCACCAGGAGCTGAGAGACTGTCACATGTCACCTTCCCTTCTGCTGCACAGGGACATCCTCAAGCAAGGAGGATCAGCGGTGGATGCTGCGATTGCAGCCCTGCTTTGCGTAGGACTCATGAATGCTCACAGCATGGGCATTGGAGGGGGCCTCTTCTTTACTATCTACAGCAGCACAGGTAAGGAACAGGGCCATACACAGCTGGAGCATTTTAAGAGCCTTATCTAAGGCAGGTGATTTATCCTACCTGAGAGAAGGTAAACAACTGATGCTCACAGCCTCTGGGGGAATGTTCTCAAAATAATTGCCTAGAAACTGTCTCGCGTTGATCAGATCCTTCAGCAGAGACCATGCTGTGTACTGAGTCCAGAGCTAAACATCATCTTCCTTGCTCTGTCATTAAAGGAAAAGTGGAAATCATTAATGCAAGAGAGGTGGCTCCAAAAGGAGCAACGGAGGACATGTTTGGGAACAACACACAGCTCTCTCTGAAAGGTATGTCAAAAGATGTTTCGCTGCTTTGGGGGGACTGCATAGCTCCAGCATTAGCTGCTACCGGCACATCTAAAATACCAACATTTCTTATGGTTAGGTTCTTGCCTACCTACAGGATTTCTCACCCAGAAATACCCTCTGCTTTACAGAATTTGCAAACTCTGACAAAGAAGCTAAAAACAATGCCCTTTAAATTAGTCAGGACCCCAGCATCTTCTGCTTTCCTCTTCATGAAAATGCAGATGAATGCAAAGCACTGAGTATGACCTGTTCCATATGTGCCATCTTTCCTTTCCATCTCTTTGAATAACTCTTTGTGTGGATCACCTTGGGTTTGTCAGTTCAGGTGTCCTCCCTAAATATTTGTTGTGTATTTTGCCAAACACTTGGCTTCAACTAATGGCTTGGGGCCTCCAGAGAAGTTTCCTTTCAGGAAAGTATTTTCTAATAAGAAATAGAAAGCAATACCGACTAGTTCTCTTCATGGTCACACTTCTAAGCAAGAAGGAACAGGACCATGGAGGGATTTTGAGCAGTGTGTTGAAATTCTGGGAGATGCAAATGAAAACAGGATTGAAACAAACTGCTGCATCAGTGTGCAGTGTGGAATCAATCTGTTCCAGTTGTATTTACAATGCTGCAACAAAGTTTTTGGCTTAAGTATGTCACAGCCTGTGTCCTCTGACTGTGGTAGCTTCTGTGTTCTGAGCAGCTTTGCTTTGGTACAGAGCCTACTGAGGGGAAATGACCCTAAAACTGGAATTACCAGCAAGAGGACAGTGATGTTGCAGCAGTTCAGAATATGTAGGCACAAATGCCAGACCAAATTATTCTGTTAATTCTCACAACCTGAGCTGGTCACAGTACACACAAGCCCTGCCTAAAACAGGGCTGGCAGAGATGCCTGCCCTACCTCCTGCTCCATCAGCAACTTCCTTTTCTTGCTGTGGAAGACTTAACACATTCCTTTTCTGCTCTAGGAGGACTGTCCATTGCTGTTCCAGGAGAAATCCGTGGCTATGAGCTGGCTCACAAACGTCATGGCAAACTGCCATGGAAAGAACTGTTTCTGCCCAGTATCAAGCTAGCAAGAGAAGGATTCCCTGTTGGGAAAGGCCTTGCTGCAGCCATCAAATCAAAAGAGGAGGCAATCGAAAGCAATCCCTTGCTGTGGTAGGTAGAGCAGTTGCTGTTGTATGCAGAGAAATTTGGGGTGGCTGCATCTAATCTGCAAAGTCCCTGTGTTTGTGTAATGCAGTGTCCGTGAGGAGTGTGCATCCCCTACAGTAACCCTGCTCATTGTGCCTGCTGGTGTCACTACAGACATCTAAAGGTGCTAAATCATGGGGCCAGTTTTAGGAATGTTCAGTCCTGACCTTTAAAGGGAGATAAATTCTACTCCTAAAGTCCATTTGTCTGAGCAAAGGTGGAATTGGAGTATGTGCTGGGATCAATCTGCCACATGGCAATGTATTTTCTGAATCTCCAGCTTTTCCTCATGCTGTAAGTGCACCAAGTTGATCTTACCTGCATTTGGAGCAATTTCAGAGTGTCCTTGAACATCTCATCTGCTGTCAGGCAGTGGGAATTTGAATCATCTCTTACTCTACAATCAGCCTTCCTCAAGCAATGCCTCTGACCATCCACTTCTGGCAAAGACTATGAGGATGAAGTGTTTTAAATACTCCTCCACTTCTTACAGTCAAACCCTTAGTGTTTATGTCCAGCACTGCTGGAGGTCATGCTCAATTCTCTCTTTTCCTCAAAATCTCTGCCAGCTGCAGGTTTGTTTCCAATCCAATTGGTAATGTACACCCCGGCCTATCTCCTGTCCTTCCATCCAGCAGGTCCACAGCAGCACATTCTTGATCCATCGTGAGGGAGCTAGAGAGGAAACCATCCACCTTAAAGTGATCTAACGATCAATAGGGACTGAAACACTTCTGGATTTACTGGAAGCTTTGAGCCTCATAGCATAATAGACTGCTCTGAACTGAACTGCTGAGTTCAAGGACTATGGCCCTTCCTGTGCATCTTGAGGCACTTGTTGGCCCCTCGGGTGGGCAGGGAAGGGGGCTGCCATGGTGAAAATCCCTGCTGCAGGATCCACTGAGCAAACTGAGCATGTGGAATCGCAGGTCAGATAACACTGTTCACAGTGCAAGATATCAGGACCCCTGGGCCATAGCTCAAGCACTTCTCTCCAAGAAGCATCTAGTGTGAACACTCATAGTGGTTCAGGTGCCACAGATACACATAGTTTTGAACTTGTCTCTCAGACCTGATCTTCTCAATCTCCTTTCTCTGCTAGCGAAGTGTTCTGCAAAGAAGGGAAAATTCTGCAAGAGGGCGAAACCATCAAGATGCCCAAACTAGCCAACACCTACGAGACTATAGCCAGAGAAGGAGCAGATGCCTTTTACACAGGAAGCCTGGCAAAGCAGATCATCACTGACATCCACAGAGTAGGTGAGAACCAGGACCTCTGTTCCAAGCAGCAGGAGCGACCAGACTGCTCTGAGCCCAGGGAGGAACCAGTGACCTGCAGAACCCTTGGGCTGGGTCAACCCTGAAATGCTGCCTCTGAGATCTATGGCAACAGGACACCCAAAAGAAGCCCTTTAACAGATGTGTTTGAAACTCAGTCAGAAATGGAGAGTATTTACTGTGCATTTCTGTACCACAGAGCTTCCCAAGTCTGTGCAGTTCTGGCTGTAGCTGAGTAGATACAGGCTGTTCACAGGGCCTGAATCCAACGAGTTTCTACCTAAAATATTAGATACTTGGTGGTCCTGTGAACTCTGAGCTGTTTGATCTCTCGGTACCACTAGATGGTGGCAGTATCCTGTCCTCACCAGCCAGCACTAGTTCACTAGCTTGGTGAACTTTGTATGAGTCATTTGCTGGCTTTATTTGTGGTGGATAATTAGTTACTGTCTTCTCCCTTCAGATAACAAAGGTGATGGAACACTCAAATTATTCTACCTATGGGGTATCACAAAGCATCTGCACCCAAAACTGCATCCTCCTCCTGTAAACAGGATTCTTAAGCACATTTGTAGCCTGACACTGCTGGTGTCCTTTGTAAAAAAGGATGGATGATCAGATCCATGCTGTAAATCTGTCCAATCTCATGCTTAGACTATCTGAGCCTCAGATGGATCTATCAAGGAATAAATCTCATGGGCACATATCTTTGCTTTCTTTACCTTGTTACTTTTTGGATTTTTCCATGTTCCCTCCAGTCCATTCATGGTGATGGAGTACAACCTCCTCTTCCCACCAGAGATCACATAAACCCACATCTCTAGTTTCCTTCTCTTTCCAGGAGGAATTGTCACGTTGGAAGACCTGCGGGACTACAATGCGACAGTGATCGAGGACCCCATACAGATCAAACTCGGGGAGTTCACCCTCTACACACCCAGTGCCCCCCTAAGTGGCCCAGTTCTGGCCCTCATTTTCAATATATTGAAAGGTGAGAGTGCCACAGAACAGTGCCTCACAGACAGCAGGAGCCGGGAGAGCTCCAAAGACATCACCTTTTTTTGGGGGAGCAATGCCTCCTCTGATAGCCCTCCAGCAGTGAGAAGTCTGAGAGCCCAGGAGAGATCAGAGATGCAGAAACATTCCTCTTCTGCTGTAAACTCAGGGATGTTGCCTTCCTACCTGATAGGGGAACTTCCCTGATATTTGTATGGGTGGAGCCTTTTGTATACTTGAGGCTTCTTTGGAAAACACCTCTGCAAGTACAAACTCTGCTGGTGACTCCCACATCAAGTTTTGGTGCTCAAAACTACCAGAGCTCCTGTGTTCTCCTTGTAGAGATTAGGACAGTCCAGCAACTGCATCTCTGTAGAGACTGGGCTTCAAGGTTATGCATGTGACACAGGTGCATTAGCAGTCCATTGACCCAGTGCTTTGTGTTCACAGTTGTTTGTCTTGTGTTGCCAGGATATAATTTCTCTGCTGCCAGCATCAAAACCGTGGAGGAGAAAGGTCTGACCTACCACCGCATAGTGGAGGCCTTTCGCTTTGCCTATGCCAAGAGGACTTTGCTGGGAGACCCAAAATTTGTCAACATTACTGAGGTACTTGGCAAAAGCCTTTTCTCTCTGCAACACCGAAGTTGACTGGAACAGGACTTAAAGTTTTTGAGTGACTCAACTTTGTGAGGCATGCTCTGTGCCACTTGGTATTGACAGGCACTGAAATAGCTCTGAGTCAAAAAGTGATGTCCCATGTGGCTCATGGCTGAGCTGTGAGGGCTATAAATGGAGGGAACCTTTCTGCTGTAAGGAAAAGCAAACTCCTCAATTCCCCAGGAGAGCTGGAGTATATTTAGGTCTAATCCTGCCTGTTTTTATAGTGTTTGAAGCCTTATTCACTATATTCCCAGCATCCTTGTGGCTCTCTAACTAGAGTTCTGCCTGTAGTAAAATGGAGCAACAGATGGGAAGGGGTGAAGACAGAAACCCTTCTTTTTCCCAACTTTGCACTTTGTGCTTTTATTTCCGTGCCTGCAAAAGCAACAAACTCTGGGCCCAGCCCAGCTTTATGAGCACAAATTTTCAACTTAGAGAGCTCTAGTCAGAGCTTGCCTTGGCCTTGTCCTCTCAATCTGATCCCATTCCTCTTGTCTCTGAAGCAAGTGTAACCCTGCTTGCCTTACAGCACTGTGGAGGCAGCTTTCCATAGCACTGCAATAATGGATGCTGATTGACTTCTACGCAAAGGGATGACTGTAACAGCTGCTCCTGTGGCAGCTTAAAATGCTCTTTTGGTCCAATGTCCATCGTCCAAGAAGGAAAGCCCCTGGGGGAAAACTGTAGCCTCACTGCTGGGATTTGCCACTGTTCCGTGGTCTGAAGTGTTGGATATCAGCCTCATAGCTACATGTCTCTTAATCTGCTGAGTGACTGCATTGGATTTCTCTGACAGGCAATAAGAAACATGACATCCGAGTTCTTTGCGGATGGTCTCCGGAGGAAAATCACAGACAACACCTCCCATCCAGTTGACTACTATGAGCCCGTGTATTACACTGGAGACAATGCCGGTACATCCCACATCTCCATTGTGGCTGATGATGGCAGTGCTGTGTCCGCCACCAGCACCATCAACCAATAGTATGAGTTCAGACATTCCTTCCCTGTAGGCCTTTGCCATCTTCCTAGTGCTGGTTCTGGGGTTGGTATCAAACACCACTGAGCTGTCAACCTCTGGGGTGGGGTAGGGGTCAGTAATGCTGGTGATGGGCATTTCTGCTGAGCTTGCAGGTCAGTGCTCGACCCTGAGACCCCGTGCTTGTGTCAGAGGACAAGATATGCCCTCTTTCATGTTGAATTCCACCACCAAAACAACATTGACTGCATCTGGATCTTCTCATAAGCAGAGCTATTGCTGCTTGTTCTGATTTCCCAGGCTTTTGGAAGGAATTTGAACTAATACAGCTGGCCTCGAGGCACAGTGTTTGGCTTTGAGTGCTCTCAGAAAGAGCTGTTCGCACATATGGCCTGGAGCCAGGGTGTGAAGCTTATTTTTATCCATAGAAAACGTCTCCAGATTTACACATTCAATACACCCCCAGTCATTCCCAAATGTGCCAACCTTTGAGCTGTGCTGCCTCTGAATGGACTGCAGTACTGCCCACTTGGAAGGGAAATTAGTTATATTTAGGTGCTGTGCTGGTTTTGTCCGTGGGGTCTTCTCAGAGGAGCTGTAGGAAGGCTCTGGACTGCCTTTCTTCTGTGTGTAGCTGTGTACTCATGGTATTAACTGCTTCCTTCCCCCCTTAGGGGTGACAGAAAGTCCTTTACAATGGGAGGGAGTGGAGCATTTCTCCAGTCAAATCCCAGGTTTCACATTGCAGTAAATTCAGCTGGAGCTCCTCCTAGATTGTGGTTTTGACCTGTCTTTGACAATTTGTTTTCTCCAGCTTTGGCTCTGATGTACGATCCAACGTGAGTGGAATCATATTTAATGATGAAATGGATGACTTCAGCTCACCTTACATAATCAATGGATTTGGGATCCCTCCTTCTCCAGCAAATTTCATAGCTCCAGGTAGCTGTAAACTACCTTCCTGACTCAGTCTTTTGGCTGTATTGTATATGCTCACATTGCAGCATCTGTGCCATGGGACACAGGTCTGGGACCTGCAGAGGACAGGGGTGGGAGAGAGTCAAGAAAGAGATGAGTGCAGGTGATGGTGGGATCCCCAAGGACTGAACAGGACACATGAGCTGAGGCAGGAATGTGGATACTGAGGCTCTGGGGTTAGACATGCAGCAAGAGCTTGTGAGCTGCAGGTAGAAAGCTGAGCCTCTGTGTTGCATGTGTCCCCAACAGGTAAACAGCCAATGTCCTCTATGTGCCCTTCCATTTTGGTGGATAAAATGAAAAAGGTGAGGATGGTGGTTGGTGCTTCTGGAGGAACAAAAATAACTACAGCAACAGCACTGGTACGTGATGGTGTGGGCAAATGGGGGACAACATGAGGCAAAATGGGAGAGGCAACATTTCGGGGGACTCTCATCTACACCTGTGACAGGATCATGGCTGTGGCTCCCTGCTGAGGGCCAGGGGCTTGAAAAGGAGGTTCCTGCTTGGCATTTTGAGGGCCAGACCTCCAACACCAGCTCCTGCCAGGGCTACAAAAAGTCTGCTATTAAATTGCCTCCTTCAGTGACTCCAGGTCTTTTTCTCTGGCATGTTGTTCTTACCACTTGCAGAAGATTTGCTTTGACTTCTGTTCTCTGGATCGCCACAAACCTGTTTAACTTGTTTAGAGCCATTCCCATGCAACATCCCAAACTTTGCATGAAAGTCACACAGAGAAGCTAAATAAGAACTCAGCATGGGCACAGTGTTAGGCCTAACAGGCAGGGCCTCTGTGAGCTGCTGTGGCAGCCACTCAAACTAGCCCCAGAGTGACTGCCCCTTGTGCCAGCATAGAGCAGCACCAGGCTGGATCTGGCTTTCTGGCTGAGGTAGAGGAGAAGTCTGTAAAAACCACTACAAGCAGCTTCCTAAGCCCTGAACTCTGAGAGTGTTCTAACTTCCAAGTAGCTCCAGGCTGCAGTTCAAGCCTGTAGAGGTGAGCCAGGCCTAAGGGAACTGGCTGGACAATAGCAGGAAGCTGTAGGTGAGTTTGTTGAAGTGACTGTTGTGTGCTTAGTTACAGCAGCATAAATCCAGCCACTATAGCTTAGGGATCTGATCCTTTTGCTATGTTAATTTTAATCACTCATGGTTTCTTTGTGTGGGAATCCTCCTAAGCATATACAACCTGCCTGGCTCCATTGTACCTGTGTTTTGCTTAGCCAAGAGAAAAAACACTGAAAGCCATGTAAACCAGAAATGGTGCATTTTATGTGCTCTGGTGAACATCCTTGAGGCACCTCTGCCTGTGTGGCTACAAGGGTTAGACTTCTTTGAAGACAAGTCATTAACATTAAGGCTTTTTGCATCTCACAGACAATCATGAATTCCATCTGGTTTGGTTATGATGTGAAGAAAGCAGTGGAAGAGCCCAGAATTCATGATCAGCTGTTTCCCAATATCACAGAGCTCGAGCAGCAAGTAGAGGAGGTTGGTCTCTCTAGAGCCATACATGAGTTTGTATGGGTTGGGTTCCTAGTGCTGGGGAGGCAAGCACTGTAGGAAATCATCAGGTTTGGCCAAATGTTCCTAGGTGAGCAGCAGTAAAGCTGGTACAGGTCTAGTGCTGGGTCACAATAAGTATTCAAAGTGTACCTTTAGTCTCAGTTATACAGGTGTGAAACCAGTGCATTGAAGAGTGATCAGTACCTGAAATTGAGCATCTGCTTGCAGTGATGTTTGGCACAAAGGACTTGCAAAACAGCAAACCACATCAGGGCCCAGACCATCCAGCAGTCTAAATCCAGTCAGTCTCAGGGAGCTCTTGTCCTGTTGTGTAACATCATGGTGAATCTGAAAGGCCTGGCCCAGAGCTAGCGAGAGGGTATGCCCAGAGGGACCTGGGAACAGACTTGGAAATAGATTCACAGTAGAGATCTCAGCACAGTCCTGTCAGTCTGAGAGCTGATGGCAAGGTCTGCCTTGCTCTCCAGCCCACTCACCTGAGCTGGCAGCTTCATTCACCCTGAGAGACTACCTGTCCCAGAGGCCTGCGACAGGTGCTGGCTTTGTATATATCTCATCCTTTGACTCTGCATTTGGGAAAACAGTCCTACATAATACAGTTTTCTTCTCAAACTATGCAGAAGTTCCTCTGTTAAAAAGCTTCTTATGAGATATCTGCCAGCACTGGGGACAATGCCCTGTTCTCTACAAGCCCTGTGTTTTCCACCACTGCCAAACAGGATCCATCAGTCCTGGCTGTTAGTGTGTGACCTAGACCGGTACTGGTAACTTACACTGAGCACCACAAATATCAAATATTCTGAATTCCACTTCTTCAGAAGTAGGGCATCCCAGAAAGCAAAGGGAAGAGGAGAAACAACATGCAGATTTAGCCCTATCTGACATGGGCAGTAAGCACTTGGGTGGTTGTGGGGGATGCAGGTCGCAGACTGCAGCACGTGCAGTTCCCCTGTGGTGTTGTGCTCACCCAGTTGTGCATTGCAGGGCATAGAGGAGCAGCTGAAGAGGAGGAAGCACGACACGACGCGGGTGAGCGGTGGCGCGGTGGTGCAGGCCATCCTCAGAACCGAGCGCGGATGGGCTGCAGCCTCTGACTCACGGAAAGGAGGCTTCCCTGCAGGCTACTGACCTCACTCAGCTCCTTTTTTCGGTGGTCTAGTGACACCAAGGTGTGTTTGGGGGGAAGATCCTTTAGATCTGCAACTCAGGGACTTCTCACAGGAAAGAGAACACATTTACCTGTGATTCTGTTGATGGAACTGGGACAGTTCTCTACAGCCATGACCGAAGTGCCTCATGCCACAGCCGTCTACTAAGACAGGCACGTCCACCAGGACGTGCAGTACTTACTTGAAGAGTCTGTTCTGCCTTGAAGAGTTTGTTCCCTGCCTCTTCTCCATCCCATGAAGACAGATTGGGTGCCCAGTTTCTGCAGAAGGTCCAGCTCACTAAAGCTGCAGGAAGTGTTTACCCTGCATAGTGTCAGCTACTATGAATGTCCCTGTCACTGCTAGAGAAGATATTTGTTTCCTGTTGAGTAGGTGGGAGCTACAGGACTCTGGGACTGGGTTTTCTAAGTTACAAACTAATAGATCTGTGCCATAGCAGGAAGCCCAGCTCTAGACTGGGATACGCCCAACTCTCCACTCTGTTAACAAAAGATGTTTCTGCATTTCACCCGGGTGTTTATTGGAGATGAGTGGGGAAATGTGGAAATGGCTTCAAACTTTTTTATATTTCTGTTGAGAAGGTCTAAAGGGAAGATGCTACCTGTAAAACTCTGAGCACAACTAAAATAAATAAATATGGAGTCACACATTTTCCTTGGCTGCACAGTTGCTGCGAAAAGGAATGGTGAGAGTCTGAGTGAAAGAAGCTCTTCTGAGATTTTTGTCTTTTCTTCACTCCTTTGAAGAAGTAAACAATAATAGTTGCATATCCAAAACAAGCTTGTTTTTCTCCACTTCGTTTTTTATCACTGCAGGCACGAAATACCATTGTTTGGGGAAATGAAACTTCTTAAAAAGGGCATGCCACTGCTACTCTTGTTTAAAGGTAAGTTACCATTACCACACTGTTAATGACCTCTCAGAAATCCCTGTCTGATACAGAGCAGCTGAGAGTGTCTATACCTGCATGAGGGGGTTTGGTGTTCACCTACCAGCATGCACCAATACAACACATCACATAAACTTAGCCTAAGATCAAAACCAAATGATCCAGGATGTTGTCATGCTATAGTGGTGTTTTTGGAATCCTTGATACACAAGTGCCAGTAAGTTAACTCATCTATTGTTGAAACTTCCTGTCAGTTTGTGAGAACCTTAAAATACAGAAGAGAAAATGAAAGGCTGAAATTTTAGGCATCATGCAACCTCTTTCCTAGAAGTGTCTGGAATTGAGGAAAGCCCAGTTTCACAGAATAAAGTGGTAGCTAGATGATGCTTAAATCAGAGTTATGATGTTGACATACATATTTGCTTATATCATTTGACCCAAATGAGTGACTTTTACTAAACATGCCCTGGGGTGTGCTCTGGCTCCTTTTCCTGAGCTCTTACTGGTGGTGCTGCATTAGGTGCAGCAAAGGCAGTGATTGTAAATGACCTCTAGTCATTGTGTTCCCTCAAAAGACCAGTTTGGGGCCAAGCCTCTTATTGCTGAACTGAGACTTTTCCACTTCTTGTTATTCCACAACTGATGTTCCTTAGTGTCAGACTGCCTTTGGAATTGGGACTAGCTGAGTTCTTTCTTGGCTAGGTGTGACCTGTGAAATAAAGAAAATTACTGCACAGCAAAATAAGCTTACTGAAATCTTACAGTCACTACAGTTAGCCCAAAACTGGAAGGGAACTGATTTCTGGGAAATGCCTGCTGGACAATGATGTTTTCTGAAACAGGTCTGAGTGGCTGCTGCTGGGCTGCCTCTAACAGTTCATGGTGCAGTAGTTCTTATGTTCCTGAATTTCTTTTTGCTAGTCAGAAAAGTCCCCTATTATTTATACCCTGCGTTAAAAAACTTCCCCCGTGGAAAGAGTAAACCACTTCTAGTTACAACTGTTCTTATATAAATGCATTTGAATTCTTGACTCTGCAGAAGTAGACTTGTTTGGTTGTTTTTTTAGCAGTGTCACTGCAGAGGAATGATTTGTTAAACTAGGCTACGGCTTGCACTTACATCCTACATTTTTTTTTAAAAGCTATGGATCCTCCTGCAAGCTGTCATTATCTGCATCTTATTTGGACATATCTGTACACAGAGCAGGCACTTCTGCCACCTGCTTGGATACCACATCCCACTACTCACCCTACATTGGGACTGTCTGTGTATCAACAGCCAGATATCAGTCAGTGGTGTCTGCTGTAAAACCTCCAGCTATACCCTCCAGGCTGCTCAGCTTCTGAGATGTTTCAGCTGCAGGGAAAAGTCTTCTGGGTAGGAAAAGAAGGAATGGCTTTAAACTGAAAGAAGGTAGATTTAGATTAGATATTAAGAGAAGTTCTGGACTGTGACAGCATTTGGGCCATGGCAGAGGTTACCCAGAGAAACTGGGGCTTCCCCGTGCCTGGAAATGTTCAAGGACAAGGTGGATGGGTCTTGGAGCCAGTGGGTCTAGTGCATGACATCCCTGCCCATGGCAGGGGGATCAGAATGAAATGATCTCTGAGGTCCTTCATTCCATGAGAATGATGGGTCCTTCATCATTCCATGTCCCACCTTTTGAATGCAACCATTTCCCTCTGCTCCCAGACACACACAGTGTGTTGGTGTGAGCTGCCTGCCCCAGTGCAGGGCATGGAGAACAGGACACATTCCATGACTGATTCCAGCTGATGTGAAAGGAAGCTGTACCATTAAAAGGCAATTCAGATCATGAGCTGGAGGGTTCACCTCTTGCCCCTTTTCTTCAGTCTGACATTACCACAATTTTCTTTTGGCAACCATCTAGCCTCTTCGAGGGGACAAAACCCAGCTGTGAGAGACAAGTGGCATGAGCTGCACCATTCCTCAGCTTCTCCAGTGGCATATGAGGCTCCAGAATGAACAACTGTTACTGCTGGAAACACCCGCACGGAGTCCTCTCTGCTTGTGTGATGGGATAGGCAACAGGTTTAGAGAAGAAATTCCCAGACAGGTTTAAAACACTTTATTAAAAGTATAAGTTAAAGACTTCATTAGATAATAGAGCAGTCTCTGTACAATGATGCTTTATAAGTCCATGTAAGTTGATTTCAGTACAAAAATAATGCTCTCTTTTTGGGAGGAGCAGGAATGGGGAGAAACCAAACTGACAGGCTCTTGACCCAAGCAGATCTCAGCAGCAGTGAGGAAGTTGCAGGGCAAGAGCAGAGGTGCCAAAGCACATGCAATCTCTCAGTTTCACCAGGTGTTCTACTAGGGAGGACTGCAGGACTGGCAGAGAGATCTCTGCCATGCTGAGAGATCTGCACTCCCATTTCTGTCTTGCAAATTAAATCATTATGGGTTTTTAAACTGCTCCCCTGGCTCACTTGCAAAGTTAATAGCAAAGTAGTTAAACTGCAGTGAGTACTGAAGATAATATTCCCATGTCTTTGTGGTAGGAAGTAGCTGTGATACTACTGCACTGGAAAGGTGATAGGCTGGAGTACTGCAGAATGCTTCACCCTAAGGTGAAGCAAAGGTAATGGAAGACTTAGTCACTTGATGACTTGGGTTTTCTGTGGTGAAGCATGATGAAGAGGGACCAGAGCACTGCTGAAGGTAGCCCTGAAGCCTAATAGGGAAGCCAGGAGCGCTCTCCCTGTCTCCAGCCAGTGCCATTCTCAGTTGCTGATTGTAAATTCTCGGCTCAGTGGGGTTAGCTGGAAATAACTACGGATCTTGCCAAAGCCAGTATCCGGTCTGGTCTGTGTGTCTGGTACTGCGGCGTGAGCTGCAGATGGTGTCTGGCGCCTGTCAATGCTTCCCCTGCACAGCTCTCAGTTGGGTGTTATTTCTGACGCTAGAACTGATGCACCCAGGAACCAGTAGCTGGAGCAAGGGAGTTAATCAAGGTAGAAAACTTCAGCAAATTAAATAGATTTGGTTTCTTTGGTAGTCACAGTCAATGTAACCCATTCCAAGTGAACATAAAAACTACCCCTCAACAGCCTTTGGTTCTGTTTCCTTTCCCATTCACCAGCACTGTGATGCTGACTCACAGGGTGCCAGGCCACTTCCACGGTGTGAGTGAGCAGCTCTGATGGAGAAACCAGCAGTTCTTCCTGAACTGGGGGATTTAAGATGAATTCCACTTGGACAAGGAGGGAGCGGGGCAGTGCATGGAGCTGGCGCCATACACGAGTAACTTGATTTCCAGCTGCATGATTAAGTGCTTGCGGTTATGATCTGGTAACTCAGCAATCATTGACTGATACAGCAGGGGACATGCTACAGTCCTTGGTGTATAACTTCTGAAGGAAAACACATGTCTGGCTCTGGTCAGCTTCACTCGGACCATCACTAAAATGCAAGTGAAGGCTGAGATTTCAGTAAATTGATGGCTTTATTGGACAGGCTTTGTGGGTAAAAACATTGGCATGTAATCTAGCTGACCTCGTTTTAATTTGTGTTTTTTTAATAGTGTGTGCTTGTTATGATGTTCACAGAGGGATTGTATTTGTTGGTGGACTAGGAGTCCCATGGGCTCTGTGTGTGAGGGGGAGGGCTCTGCTAGTGCCTGGCTCTGGTTTGATTCTCTTTCAGACACATACACAACACTGTGCCCAGAGGACAATCAGGCTTATAAGCTTTCAGAAAATTGAATTTTGGTGGATTCTGAGAATTTGACCCTGAATATTTGAAGAGCTTTGGGAGTTTTTTGGGTTTTAGGTTTTACTTTCTTAAATGTTTGATTCTCTTGATCATTTTGAGCAAGGCGAGGTTATGGATTAACTGCAAAAGACCTTTTGTGTCCAGGTGCATGAGTTCAGGTCTCTTCTCCAAAAGTTTTCTCTGTCTGTGATAGTTCTTAGACTCCTAGAGTCTTAGAGTCCTTGTGGTCTGAAGGGAACCCTAGCAACTAGCTGTGGTAAACAGGGATTGGAAGCATGTGTGTAGGATATGGGAGAATTCTGCTAATGCCTTATAGTGCTGCATCACTTCTCAGCAGTCCTGGTGTTTGCCTGGCCAGGCTGAGCTCAGAGCTACAAATGACATCTCCTGATAAAATATCCTTAGCAGTTTGAAGAAAGTTCTAAAGTTTCCAAAAACAACAGCACTTCCACTGCAGTCCTGACCTGCCTTCCCAAAGACTGATGTACCGGCATTGAGGAGGGAGAACTGGCACAGACTGGGGCTCCTCTCACCACAGGGAGGGGCACCTCCAGGGAGCTCAGCTGAAGCCTGTCTGTCCCAGGAGCAGGGAAATCATATCCCCCCATGGGAGGCTATTCTCAATCACCATGTGCAGCGTTGGTGAAGTGTTGGTGGAGTTACCCTGAGCCTGTGGCATCCTTTGCACCCCCAAGGCAGAGAGCAGCAGGCAGGGCAGCACTTGTGCCATGGCGTGATTTCATCTGCCACCTTAGGAAAATGTCAGGCTTTTTTGGATGGGAAAGCTGAGAGGGAGAATGTGGAATTTTGATCTCTTCCCTTTCCAAACCCATGCTCCGAGCCTGAATGCTTCAGATTTTAAAATCCTGACCCTACAGACACTTCTTGTTCATAGCTAAAATAGTTATGTTGTTCACATTGCTGAGCCCCAGCAATAAGCTTATTATGGAACAGCCTGAAAGAAACCGAGACTCCATCAGGAATGGAAGATAAAGCTGGGTCATTTCACAGTGTTCTCAGTGGGGTTTGGACCAATTTTCCTTTCCCACTTTGTGTTCTCTCATTCTGAGTAACTGATGTGCTCAAGAAATGTGTTTTCTCTGTATCGCATAAATAATGGAAAGTGTAGCTCTAAACAAGGCTGGCTGACCTCTCCTTGTATTGCCTGAGGGTGACCTGCAGTCTACTGGAATTAGATGTAATCACAGGCTTTGCCCACGCTCCAGGAGATATCCTGATGGGAAGAGGCAATTATGGGCATGTCCAAGCAAAGCATGTTCTGAATCTCCTGTGGCTTTGTGAACTGTGAGGGCATTTCAGACTAATATCCAGCCGACTTCCCCAGCTTCCTTTTATCAGAGTAAGCAGAGATGCATCTTCCTTCCTTGGAAATTCCCTGTACAACATTCATTGCAAATTTATCTTTCTTTTCTTTATGTCCTTTTCCCAGAAGGCCATTCCTAACCTCCTGTGGGGGGAGAGAAGAGGAAATTGAGTGAATGGGGCAGGGGTCTCAGGTCTTAATTGACAGGTGTGAAAATGTAGGATTTGTGAAAATATGTGTGTGGAGTCTGGTTGAGAAAGTGAGGTTTAAACAAGGATGTGAGGCAGAGGCAAAATAAAGATTACCCAGGAGAGTTACAGAAGCAATCTGCTTCCCACCAAGACCACTCACCCTACTGAAATTCTCCTCAAACAGGACACTGTCACCCTGGGTGTGCATGACAGGAGCAGAAATGGCGTGTTCCAAGTCATAGCCAAACCACAGCTTGTTTATAATCGCCTGGAATAAAACAAATCCCGCACTGCCCAACTGGAGAAAAAGTAAAACCTGGGCTGTCCAACCCAGGCTGCACTGAGCCACACCACAGTCCTACCAGCCTTCCAGGTCTCTCACTTTCGTGGTGACCAATACTACTAGATGCTTGGGGCAAGTAAAAGAATAGGATGAGCACGTAATGTTACTTCCCAGAATGCTTTCCCTGGCCTACAACCTTTAGTGACTTCTAAATTGCAAATTTAAAAAAACACCAAGAAATCAAGATCTGAGGAGAGCTGAGTAGAAAGACCAGGTGGGACTGACCATGGCTAGAAATCTGGGAGGGCTGAAAGAACTGGCAACTTGCTGTGGGTTTCACCTACCATGGTGGTAGCACTGATAATCCAGCCCCCACCGGCTCCTCCGATAACCAGCATGTTTCCTGACTTGGAGGTGATGATGGAAGGCACCATTGCTGAGGGAGGCTTCTCTCCTAGAGAGCAGAAGCAGTGATATTATTCTTTCCATGTAGCTCTTAACAGGGTAGGAGAGACACAAGTTCATCTACCTTGCCTTTCTTTTGTCTCCCACAGAAAAATAAGCAGCTGCTCCTTCCTCAAGATGCTCAAGACTTCCAGAAAAATTTCCTTGTACTGAAAGCCTGTCTCCCAAGAAACTGGGACCTTTATAGCACAAGCTAAACAAGCTTCTCTTGATGCAGGACAGGACATCCTACAAGTATTCAGGACTTGCTGCAGCTTATCCAACCAGATGAGGAACCCTTAGCAGAAATCCTACCACAGCAGCACTGGTGTCCTCTCCCAGCAGGCCTGAGGGGGCTGCAGCAGGGACAGCTTATGGCACAGAGCCATGTCTGCACCAACACTGCTGTGTCACAGAGCTCGGTGCAAGTCTGTAACAGCTCTATACATAGATGAACCTAAAATATCAGCAGGCTTGTCTTAACAGTAGTTTCTTCACTTCTTCTCTCCCCTTACCATCAATCAGTGATCAACTTCAGCAATTTTTTGCTCTGATTTTTCTGGTTAGAAACCGAAACTGCCATGTTTCCATGCAAGGGGATATGTGAGTAGACACAGACACTACAGGGCTTTATCCTCTTTTAGTCTGAAATAAACTTTCTCTCATCTGGATCTAGGAAAGGAAAGAGTACCTGTGGTTTGCAGGTAGTCCCTGCCCACTTTTACACAGCCTGTGTATCCATCCTCTAGCCCTGTGCTTTATTTTGAGGATGAGGATGCTCACCTGGTTTAATGCTTCTGTTTGCTATGCAGAAGTCAGCAAGTTCGTTATTTAAAATGATCCCAGTTTGGTTAGAATACACAAAGGAGCCAAATCTGCAGGGAGGAAAGATGAAGCCTTTCAGTGCCCAGGGTTCTCCTGTTGTGGATGACATTACCTGCACACTGCCTGTGGGTAACTTCTGTCTCCTCCCAGCCTGCAAGTGTCCCAGTGAGGGTGTCCAAAAGGAATTTGTGCTGCTGCTCGTGACAGAGATAAGTTCCCTGTTACTGGTGCTTGTGGGGATTTGCTCAACCCACAGGAATTCAGCAAGAGCTTAGCAAGTTCTTGCATCTTCCTGAACTATGATGGTCCTTGGAGCTGATGCTCACAGATCTTTGCTATCACATGAAGAAGGCATTCACAGCTAAGAAGCTGCCTAAACCAGTGAAACCCAAGGGTTTTGCTTTTCTGGTACCCAGCCCTTGCAGCTCCCCTGTGAACCTGACACGTGGCCTGTGTGACTCTGTTACCAAGCCCTGGGCTACTCACGGATAGTTGATGGTGCTGGTGGCAGACACAGCACTGCCATCTGCAGCGAGCACAGAGATGTGGCTCGTGCCCATACTTTTGTATGTGTTGTTGTAGAGGGACTCCAGCAGGTTGTAGTGGTCGAGTAGGTGGTCACCACGAGTATCTATCCGCTGCCTCACAAGCCCAGCAAATTGGTCAGACAACATGGTCTCCACAAGCTTCTGCAAGCACAGCAAGGACACTGAGCTGGTCACCAAAGCACAGCATGGCTTTGGGCACAGGGAAGCCTTGGGAATTAAGCCCCAACAGTCAGAGCTTGGGGCCCCGGAGTCGCAGCATTCAGCCCCAGGCCACTCTCCTCCCAGAAAATGGACCAAGCTCAGCACCGAGTCAGCTCAGCTTTGGCATGAGTGTGTGCACATCCTTTGTCAGGGAAATGAGTGGCTGAAGTTGCAGAGTAAACAGCCTGATCCTGCCTCTGCCTTGGCCAACTCAGCTGCATTGCTCTTCAGTAGCAGCTCTAAGTATTTTCTTTCCTTCAAGGCTGCAAAGCAGAAGCATGTCGGAGCATTGCTTGGTGCTGTAGCACTGTACCCACATACCAGGGAGCTCACCTGAGCTTCAAAGAAGGCTGGGTCACTCATGTGGGATCTTAGCAGGTTGCCAAACTTCAGGGCCTCTGCAATGCGATGATAGGTTTCTACCTTCTCCTCAGGTGTTGCTAGTGATGCTGTATGGAATTTATACACTAAGGAGCAGGATGAAATAATTTTGTTAATAGACCTGAGGCAATGTTTTTTTCAAAAAAAAAGTTGAAAGGAGCCTCCTCTTCCCACCCCAGTTCTTACCAAGTTTCCCCTATGCTTTAGCAGGATGTGGATGCAGAAACAGCCGAGTACTAATTTCCACTGTGACTTCAATTTCTTGTGAAGCATTGGGAAAGTCATGCATCCTTTGGCCTTTGCAGTAGCTATGGTGATGCTGACCCACTTTACAGGTGAACCAGTTCATCCTCCTGCTGCATAGCATGGTCACACTGCTGCTTTGGGCCCCATTCTGGTTCAACAACTCCATTTCTGCCCATTATATTTTATCACTCAGGAGCAACACTCTCTGAAAATCTCTTGCTCACCCTTTTCCATCAGGAATTTACCTTCCAATACCTTGAGGATGAACATGAGCACTGCACCTCCCATGGGTGGTCCTGGAGCAAACACCGTGGTGTGGTTGTTCAGGGTGATGTTCAGAGCTGAGGACACTTCTGCTCTGTATGCCCGAAGGTCCTCCAGTGAGAGACTGGACCCTTCAACAGAGAACCAGGAGCTTCCATTGGCACAGGAACTGGTGCTGTGGGCTGCCTACATCAGAGCCTTGGAAAGGCTTGTGAAGAGCAATCCCCGTACACCCCAAATTCCTTCCACCCAGCACAGCACTGCCATCATGCATCCTCATGTGCTGCCAAGCCCCAGAATGTCCCAAACCCTAAATGAGTCAGAGGGGCCAGTGCATGAGCACTGTAGGCAAAGGCCAGACCAGTGGGTGGCCTCAGCCCTGCTTCTGGGTCTGAGTTACAGGAATTGGGGAAAGGTGGCCTCTTCCCATGCCAGGTACCATCCCAAGTGACAAGCAAACGGCATGTGTTGGCTCTCCCCTGGTACAGGCTCACTGTGAGCCAATGGCTGGGAAAAAGGCCTGTGTATCAGGACTACCTGTAGCTGTTACCCACCGGCCTTCCTAACGTCCTCCACCAGGGCCTCTCCTATCTGTCCCTCATAAAATGCTGTAGCTCCGTGTTCCGCTACAGTTCGCAGTGTTTGCTGCAGTGCTGGCCACCGGAAGCTCTCACCAAACTTCAGAAATCTTTGACCATCACATAGCAGTGGGCTGTTAAAGAAGAACATTCATCAGTTTTACAGCATGAGCCTGTTCTGTCCCCAAGGCCAATAACCTCTTTTTCCTGCCTGGAGCTGATCTGCATTATGTATGTACTTTCCAAGGCAGTGCTACACTGCAGTCTCTTTTAAAAATCGACTTCTGTGATTCACTCCTCCTCCATGGCAAGTATTCCCTGAGCACAAGCCACAGTAGCAGCCTGTGCTCCATGTCAGCATGTCAGAGAAAGGGTCTGAAGCTGAGAGAACACTGGTCCTCACACTGCAGTTTCATTCAGAGGTCTTACCACAGGATTTTCCCTGGACCAGAGAAGGCTGGGTGATGGAGTATTTTGTTCAGAACTGGAGAAATGACAAGTGGCTCTGAAAGGAGCTTGATGGTTGGTTCAAACAGGGCTTTCCATGGTAAGCGGCCGTGTCGCTTATGGGCTTCCTCATACCCACGGAGCTCTCCAGGCACACCAATCCAGCGGGGACCTGAAGAGCAGAGCAGCAGTGTCACACCCAGTAAGTCACTGGCTGGGGGGTTTCACCTCTTGTTGTGGGAATGTAGGGTGTAACTCTTCTATCACCATCTGTTAAACCCGGGAAGGGGCAGTTTCCTTATCTCTTCCACACCCATCTTCGCCCAGAGAGATTATCTTCCGTTAATGGGTCATTGAGCCTGGCTGTGTGACTGATAACATGTTATCATCCCGTTGTGAGAGGCTCCACCCAGGGAGAGGAGCCAAACATTCCTGCCTGGATAAAGCCTGGCATTTGGAACAACACAAGCAGCCTTCTCCCACTGGATATCCAGAGGACAAGGGCTACATATCTACCATTGGACCTTCTGAGGAAGACCAGACCTTTCTCCAGGATCACCGCTCCAACAGANGGGGTGGCATCTTGCATTCCAAAAGGAGGCTCCTGCCTTCCTTAGCAGACACCTATCTTTCAAACCAAGACACCTCTCTGAAAGCTCTCCAATGGAAGTGTGAGTTGGTAGAGGCAACCAAGGCTTCTAAAAGCAGGCTTGGTTTGTTTGTTACCTTTTCCTGTTCATGTATTTCCCTGTTACTGAATAGCAGGAGTATAGAGAGGCTGGAGCCAGACTTAAGATTGGCTGAAAGCACAACAGGCAACAGGCACATGCTGCAGCAAGGGAGATGGCAGCTGGACACTGGAAAAATGGCACTCATAGGGCCTGGTCAAACACCAGAACAAGGGAAGCAGTGAAATTTTCCATCCCTGGAGAAATCCAAAAATGTGACAGGACAAGGCTCTGAGTAGCCTGAGCTACCCCTGACATCACCCTGCTTTGAACAGACACTTCCATTTGTCCCTTCCAACCAGAGTTGTTCCTGATACCTTTTCAGGCTCTTCCAATGATAAGAATATCTCCTCCAGAATCTAGGACACACTACAAAACATAACATTCCAGGAAGGAGAATGAATACAGCAAGAAATGTGGAGAGATCCAAGATGTGCTGCTAAAGCGAGAGTGCCTAAGCCCAGCAGCTCAACCCCCAGTGTGCCATGGGCATGGACATGGGCAAGCACACTAGATTGATTTCTATTATTTCCAGAAACCTATTGATCTTATTTTTCTCTGAGAAATGAGAGCTTTGGGAAATTCAGTATTCAACTGCAGACTTCCTATGGAGAGAAGTTACATTGTGGTTTCCCCTCAAGCTGGCTCCCCATTGCCTCACTGGTCACATTGCCAGTGTTATTAGCAAACAGGAAAATTTTATGGACCTAGTATTTTTTCTTACTTTTGCAAAGGCAATCCAGCTGGGTGTGTTAAACTAAATAGAATTCCAGATAAACTCAGAGAGGTGCTCAGTTCCCCACCCTGAGCTCTGTGCACACCAGGAGGGCACACAGCCCTCAAGGCTCAGGCTGTGTCCTTACCAATGGGGAAACCAGGAGCACAGCCAGACAATAAGTTGGGAGGAAACACTCGTGGGACTGTCTCGCGGGCGTTGATCACCTCGACTGTTCCTAGAAAGAAGAAGAGGGAAATGCATAACACTGCCTTGCTGAAGCAGGTGAACTTCACACTTCAGTCAGCTGTAGTGGCACTGCACATGCTGCTGGCCCGTGCAGCTCAACTTACGCAGAGTTGAGCTGCTCTGGAGCATTTTGCCAGATGTGCCAAGTGCACCTGCAAGGTCAGGTGTCAGCACACCTTGTCCTTGACTCCTGTGCTTTTATTTACAGCAAACCAAGCAGCGCCTACCTAAAGGTACTGAAAATACAGGGACAAGGCCAGGACTTGTCTTCAGCCAGCAAAGGTTCCTCCCAGGGATCATGGGCTGGGACATGGCCTATGACATGGGCTGGGATGTGCTGCCTCACACCTGCATGTTCCTGCACTTCCTCTACAGATGGGACATGTCAGAGTTATAACATGAGCCTCCTGCTCCTGGGAGGGCCATTTACCAAGTGATGATGAAGCAAGTCCATCATGTTTAAAGCAGAATGGTGATTCTGAAAGACTCTCTATGTATCAGGCAGCTTTAAAAGACAGAAACAAACCCAAACCCCCACTTGCATACACTTGTATAGTCTAGCCAATCATTTTGCCTCTTTCTCTGCCTTGTATTTATCTGTCCCTATCACAGTCCACTGAGCCAGCTGTGCTGCAGGAGCCCACAGTGCTCCCTAGTGTACCAAGCACCTGAGCTGTGCACAGCCATGGGCAGCTCCGTGCAGTAGCATGACTCAGGTAGCAGAGGAGGATTGTTGTCAGGAAACAAAGTTCCATGGCTCTGCCAAAATGAAAAAAAAAGAAAAATATAGGTGTTCTGCCAAATTAAGCTCTTGCGTAAGATACACCCAAACATTTCCAGATTTGTGACTCTGTGAGACTACTTGGCATGGGTTTTAAAACTATGATATTGTTACTGTGTTCACTGTTGATATTACTCTTAGATATATAAGCTCTAGGGGTTTTTGGAAGCCAAGACTTAAAAACCCCCACATTAGAAACATAAAAGCAAGAAAACAACACTAGAGTTTAAGCCAAACACAGAAAGGCTCCCCAGCAGACACTGAACATTGCTAGGTTTCGATTTCTGAAGTGGAACTGCATCTCCTGGGACAGGAGGTCTCAGTGTTCCTTTGGGGAGTCACACCAGCACTGATGAGGGCAGCGTGAGACACAGCCCCAGTGTCAGCAGGCACTGCCTGAGCTGCTGGGGCAGGACAAGCCCCTGAAGTCCCATCCCGAGGGCTCAGCTGAGGCAGTGACAGCCCAACACTGGCAGCACACGCCTCACTCCATTCCTGCCCGCTTCACTCACACGGCACCACTCACACCTGGCTGCAGTCAGCTGTGGGACTTTGAAATGTACTTTGGGATTGCTTTGGAGGGAAAAGGAGAGGCAAATTCACTTCATTTCATATCAAAGCTCTTTCCTCAACACACATGTTCTTGCTGTGAAATGACAATCACAGATCCCTGTGGATGCTTTGGGTTAAGAGCACAAGTGTGGTTTGTGATGCAGCTTTTATATTCAAACTATTCTGAGAGAACAGGAAGGATTTTCATTTCTCCAGAGCAGTTGTGTGTCTGCAGAGGGACTAGGCACCATGGAGAGGCCAGGGCAGGCCCATACCTGTGCTGGCATTATAGATGGTAAATACGACCCCACCACCCAGGCCTGAACTCTGAGGGTTCATCACTGAAGTGCAGATCAAGCCAGCAATGGCAGCATCCACAGCTGTGCCTCCACTTTTCAGGATGTTCCTGTGGTGGGAAGGGAAGAAAAAAGACAACATTAAAATCCAGGAATGTCAGAATGGAGGAACCACATGAAAATGCCTTTTTGCCCCTGCAGGGCCGCCCCAGCTTAAAGAGGGCAACTGGAGAAATGTACTGGCAGCAATGTGGGGTATGAGGGCACAGAGGGGCACCTTCCTCTGTTGGAGTGAGAAGGAACAATTAGAGGGAAAGAAAGGAGGATCCTCAGGAGGAGAAAGCAGCTGGGGGCCTGACCTGTGTGATGCTGAGCTTCCTCTGGGCAAAGAGTTATGGGACAGAGAGAACTTCAGCTGCTTACAAATGACGTGGACAAAAAGGGACAGCAAGGAGTCCCAAGACATGGAGAAGGATGATCTCAGCACAGAAGAGGGCTTCCACCTGCTGGGAACAACTGATCTCTAGCTCCCCAAATGTCATTCCTAGTAAAGGCATATGCTGGACAGGGACACTGAAGTGGGAACACTGTGTCCATGTGTATCAAACTCTCTGAGACGTGTCAATTCTCACAATAGTCACTTCATTGTTCCTACAGTGTGACTTCCTGGACTTATTAGCACGAAAGTGCCTCACCCTGCTTCCTGTATTCCCAAAGACAAAACCAACAAAGAAACAAAAAACCAAACACAAAAAAACCGCTCAACTGCTTCTACCAAGGCACAGCTACATCAAAGAACACATAGGCATTAAGGCAGCCTCTTGCTGCTGACAGCAATGAGGTTGGGTTAGAGAAACATGTCTCAACAAATACTCCCCTCAAGAACATCTGAAAAACATCTTTTCCTTGCAATGGAAATGGAGTGGCGTTTCCTACACAGCCTGCCAGTAGCCAGCACTGGTGTTTGCTAGGAAGGTTCCTGACTGTTTTATTGGGTTATTGCTCAGATAAGGCAAAGCCAGAGGGGAAAGTGGAATAGTTAATTAATGGCAGTGCAACTGCTCCCAGAGTTTGCATGGGAACACAGAGCACACAAAGAGACTGGTGTTTATTTTACATCCACTGATATGGCTGGGATCTGATAAGTCCAGGAACAGGATGCTGCCAGCAGGAGCACTGATTGTGGCTTTCCTTTGTTTCCTAAGTGCCTCAGAAACACTGCCTGTAAGAGAATAATGTGTGGACAAGTGGGAAGAAAAGAAATAGTAGGGAACACCAGGTGTTATGTTTGGGATCTGCACGGCTTTTGGCATCCTAGGAGCTCCCTGGCTGTAGCTCTGAATATGGAGATTGAGGCTCAGGCTCGCCCATCCAGACCCTTGCAGAAAAGGATGGACTCACCACACCAGTGTCCCTGAGAGGTTTGAAGCTGTTAATTGTTGACCATAGAAAGGAATGACACAAGGGCTTCCTAAAAAACTGAGTCACCTTGGCAGAAGACCCAGACAGTGTATTAGAAAGGTGGAAAAAAGGGAAGAAGGATGACTACAGTGACAAGAGCCAGTGCTCCCCAGAGGCCCTGGATTATTGGCCATGAGGCAGCACATGTACAAAGCCTAGTGACAGGGAAACCCATGGTTCTGGCAGTGAAAAACAACTTTAAAAAGAAGCTAGGAGATGGTATAGTGCCGCAGCAGGTGAGATGGTAGGTGCCACAACCATCCAAAAGCGTCTCCGCAGGGAAGCTGCTTGGCAGTGCCAGCACACATGCACACACACACATTGGATAGCTCCAAATACGGTCAACGGTAGAGAGCCAGGAAGGGTCTTCATATGGGGTTCCACAGAGAGGTTTATTACACCCATGCAAGTGAAGAAGTCCAGGAACGAAGAACCCAGAACAGTGGAGGGTCCAGGCTTAAGTATAGGGTCGGTAGGGGCAGAGAGAGAGCATCAGGGACCAATGATTTGAGGGCATGGGGGCAGGACACAGGCAGGGTTAGGATATGGGAGCCAGTGGGGAAATAGAGAGGGCATTGCTGAGGAACAAGGGTCAATGGGGGAGCAGGGAAGGGAAAACATTGTGGAGAAGGGATATATGGTGGACAGGGGCAGGAAGGACCAAGGGGGCAACCAGGCAAGCAGAACTGGGGTATCCTAACATAACAGAACAGGGTGTCCTGGGAGAAGCATTTTGTGTCTCCCTAACCTAGGGAGAGTTTCCCTCCTCAGGGCCCAACCTCCCAGGGGTTTCCCTCTGTCTCTGCCTTGGTAGGCCCACCACTTCCACAGTGTAGTGTGCATTTCAATGCAAATGCAATAAGACCTTAACATGTAACATCAGGCACATTTTCCCAAGTCCTGAAAAGCACCAGATTCTCACCTGAATTCACAGCACATTCACACTGGCCTCCAGTCTTGACACCTTACTCGAGACTGAAACTCAACAGAAAATGCACTGAGCTGGTTCTTGGTGTGTCACACATAGCTCCCTGTACATGGCTCACCCATTTTTCAGTCAGAGACCTGCCACTTCCCTGGAAGTGATGCCTGGGAAATTTAGGGTCATTATAGATAGCAAAACCGCATCCAGATTTATGTCCCATTACCTGGCTCCCGTTAGATGGATCTCTGCTGCAGTGAGCTTAATTATAGTGCAAAATCCTTAATCAAAGTGTGGTACCTTACCAGGTCTCTCTAGAGATACCAGTGCTGCAGCTGACAAGATCTGATAACAATGTGTTGTCCTATATCCTTCTTACACTTAGTTTCAGCTTTAGGGTTTAGTCTTTAATGGAGTTTCCTTATAATAAGGAGCAGAAGAGGGTGTTAACAACCAAGTTCCATTCCAGCAGCAGCAAAAAGGGATTCACCCTCCCTGGAAGGGTGAATGATGCCACTTTGCTCACAGCACAGATGGGCTGTGCTGGACTGCAGAGCAAGCCTGCTGTTCTCCCCCAGGCTAGAGGGGGCCCCGAAGCCCTTTTAAACACACAGGAAATGCTAAAGTATTAAATTGTATTTGTAGACTGGGGTTTATTTTGTGCTAAAGAAGGCTGGGGACTGGGAGACCACCCATTATAGAGCAGCTGCTTCCTTAAGATTTATGAAGAGCGAAAACAACATCCATTTCCGTAAAAAAGGGCCAGTTACCAAATTTAAAACATACAAGAAAGGAAACCAAATCCTTTGGGATATAAACATACTAAAGAAATCTGCCAGGCCATCACTGAAAAGGATGTTTCATCAGATTCTTCAGCTAGAACTGAGCTTCCCAGGACTGCAGACATTCTCTGACTGTTAAAGTCTCACGATTCTCACCCTCCCCATCATCCTGTCGCCCCGGGGAGTGTTGGATTCAAAAAAAGCCAGTTCCCAGGGTTTATGGTAGCCTACACTCTCTCTCTCTCTCTCTCTCCACAGAGATGGCTGCTGGGCCAGGCCAGGTCAGATCGCCTTGCTGCAGTGAATCCCACCACTGGGAATGAACATTTCTCCTAAATCTGTCCCTGATCTTATGCTGGCTCTTGCTTCTGCCATTTGGGAAACAAAGGAATGCAGAGCAATGGATGACAGAGCGCAGACAGCACACTGGTAGGGAATATAGAGCTTTTTGCATGCTTCATGAAAGACCCTCTTCCAAGAGGGAACAAGTGGCTCAGAATTGGAGGTGAAGTTTGACTACCTCTTACTGTCACAGGGCAATCATCTCCTGTCTCCTCAGGGTTCTTGACATGAGGACAAATTACTGAGATGGACTGTGGTACCACATCCATATCCTTGGGTAAAAACTGCTCTGATTCTCCTTTTAGCCTCCCATCCCTCTTCATCAAAGTGTTTCATTTCATTCAGGGACAAGTTTTCTCCCAGGGCAGCGTCCTAGTCTGGACCAGACAGCTGTACAATGTTGCTTCCAGTCCCCAATTTCCAGCAGAAAAAATGCAGCAAGGGACCCAACCTCGTTCAGCCCTGAGAGTTGGGCACTGATGGCTAAGGGGAGGTTTAGCTCAGCACTTGCCAACATGGATGATGACAAGCTGAAGGCTCACTGAGATTGCTTGCTTTCTGCAGGGAGCCAAAGAGTTGCATAAAGATTTCAGAAAGTCCAACCTTACGCAGTCCCAGAGTACACAACCTCCAGAGCTGGAAAACACATGGGCCCTGAGGAGTTTTACCCAACTCACTATCCTACTCACTGAAATACAAGATTGCTCTTCATGCAAGAGGTTAGTTCAGTTATTCTCAGTAAGTTCAATTAACAATTCTATTTGGAGCACACAAAGACTCCTAAACAAAAGAATCCGAAACCAACAGAGTATCATGTAGTGCCCCAGGACTTTCATTCCTGACAACTCACAGAGCATGCGGTTTGAGTTTATCTTTAAAAGAAACAAGA
Source organism: Erpornis zantholeuca (assembly GCA_013400515.1). Taxonomy (NCBI): domain Eukaryota; kingdom Metazoa; phylum Chordata; class Aves; order Passeriformes; family Timaliidae; genus Erpornis; species Erpornis zantholeuca. Next base: position 555,583 of record VZTN01027634.1, read on the forward strand.
CTTTTAAATTAAAGAATAGAATTTTATAAGTAAGTCAGAGATTAGGTGCTGCTTTTAGATTCCAAGGCTTTAGGCACCAGACCAGTTCTCTGATCATTCCCCGCATGGATTCCTGTGACCTTAGAGGGGATTTGCAGGATCAAAGGGGTGGCTGCAGGGGAGCAGCCCAGGGTCCCAGCAGGAGAGAGGCTCTGCGAGATCAGTGGGGAAGAGCAGGCACAAACCAGCCCTGTAGAGTGTCTTTATGGACTGGCATCTAGGGCTGCTTGGCTTTGCCCTACTCCCATTTTGTTGCTGAAGCAAAGTGGCACACGAACTGTGGGGACAGCATGGCCTAATGGCAGAGACTGCTCTGGGAAATTGGCTTTTATTGCAAGTGCTGTGACAAAATTCCTTTGGATGCTAAAATCTTATTCAGCCAAGATGAGACAGAATGCTGCTGTATGCTTATCATCTCGTGGTGCTCCCATGAGGGACCCTGAGTCAGACTTGAGGAAGCCCTTGCCCTGCAGAGTCACACAGGAGGTCACTGAGCAGAGCAGATGGCTCTGAAGGGCTGGGCCCCTGGCCAAAGCCCCTCTGCTGTGGCATCCTTGCAGTGTAGCTGCCATGTGAGACTTCCTAGTTTATACCAGTAAAAGAACACCATTTTCTCACTTGGCAGTTTGCTCTGAGAATTAATTTAGCGGTGACCATCATGTGCTAAGTGACATCCAGATAAAATAGCTAAAAAGTGACATACAGATAAAACAGCACAGAAATGTCTGGGAGGAAATGAACAAGATAACATCCAGTACAGACCATGCAGTAAGCTTCCTACAGAGAAAAATGTTCCTTCCTTAGAAGCCACCACTGTGGCCAGTGGGATGAAGAGAGAAACATGACAAGGAAAAGGGCAAATACAAATATTCTCATCCCAACCTCTCTTGCAGAGGAACATTTTTATTAAAAATTTTACTTTTATTATAATCTGTTACAAGAACATGAGCAGAGGAAGCTGGGAGAACAACACACGAGTTTGTTTCATTCCAAGTTTAAGTAAGGACACCGTGATATGAGCGCAAAGGTTTCTAAGAATGGCTGGAGGCAAAGTATACTGGGAAAAGCAGCAGTAGGGAAATAGAGCTGACCACCAGGCAAAGAGTGAGTAGTGGAGTGCCCAGGCAAAGAATAGTCATGGCTGGGGAGATCCCAGAGGCTTGGCAGGGCTGGAGGAGAGGGTATGTGGAGCAGCAGGACCTAATGTGCAGATGCCCCAGGATGGGTAAAAGCGGAAAAAAATGTCATGGGAAGTTGGAGCAAGGGCAGAATTTTGAGGGGGTCATTGGCAAACTATTTGGAAATTTTTGAAATTTAAGGTGGTCCATCAGAGGAACAGCACAGACCTCATCAGCAGGTGTGCTGGAGGTGCAGCAATGGTGGAGGCTGTGGAAGTCTGTGGAGCTTCTTGGTGAGAGAAGGGAAGGAAACAGGTAAGAGCCCAGCAGCAGTAGCCAACTAGCCAAAGCTGCTCAGTTGTCCACTGGTCACAGATTTCTGTGGCTCTCACTTCAACGCCTTCCAGCTGATTATACACTACATCAAGTTAAAATTTATAATAGCTGCAAAAACAAATGCAGTGGTTTTCCCCAGGAGATTCTTTGGCCAATCCAATAATGTATTTTCCTCTTTTTCTGTTAATAGTGATTTTAAAAATACTTCTTCTGCTTTCTGAAGAACTAATCTGTGGCTTCACATAAAAAGCCCCATCTCACTCCTTGACATATATGCAGCCACAGTATATTTTCTCCAGCTACTCACAAATGCTGTGTCAGCAGGTCATTGCCAGAATCACAGGTGAGACATGGCAAACTGTGGTATAATGGCCCCACATCTCATTTCATTCCCCCAGCCACGAGGCAGAGCGCACAGCATGACATGTAGCCTGTAAACTTCCATCCTTCTGCTTTCATGGATGCAGACATTTAATAATTGAAGGAACAGTAACAGTAAAATAATAGCATGGGAGTCAAAATGTTTGAGAGAGAAGTTATTACACAAACTGAAGTTGTAAAACTTGGGCATCTAGGGAATTCTTTTAACTTACATCTTTCCAAGTGATGTATGATTTTTGTACTTATACTGTCTTGACTCAATTTCAATTAAATCTGCTCTTTGCTTTTTTCTTCATAGCAGACACACTTGCTTCAGGCTTCAGTCCAGAAACACACCCCAAAAAAGCTGGGATGCCAGTCCCCCTTTCCCTGCCTTCCTTCCTTGTCTCTTTTGAAACCTGGGTGCAGCTCTCTGCAAGCTCCTCTAACTTCTTAATTTATTCTAAGTCCCTTACCCGACAGACCTATCATGCCATAAAAAGTAAATTTCTTGCTTCCCCACTTAAAACCAGCCTTGTACTTGTATACTGTAAATATTTATACCTTCCAAAAGGTCAAGGGTTTGCATAGTTGCAAATTTTTGGGACACTATAATGAAAGTAAGCATCAGCCACAGAGGCAGAGACTCCGTCTGCTCTCCCGGCTGGAGACATCCCAGGAGCAGCATCACTGCTCAGCCCCAGAGCGGTGACGAGGAAGAAACCCAGCTCACGCCCGTAGTTAGTACAGTCCGAGTCACGACATGCACGACAAGGGAGCTGAGGAGCCGAACGGTCCGTGCACATACCGGCCGATGAGGGAGCAGGTCTCGGTGTCGGCAGCCACGGCACCGTGCAGGTACTGCTGGGGACTGCACCTGGGCTGAGTCAGGATGACCACAAGTGTCACTGCCACCGCCAGTACCCCCAGGGTCAGCAGCACCAGGCAACAGATCTTCCCCGTGGACATGGCTATTCCTGTGCCGCCGGGGGAGCTGGAAGCCTCTCAGTCCTTTCGAGAAGGCGCCTGCTTTGCTTGGGGGGAAGTAGATATATCCCGGCAGTTTTGTGAGGGAGGTCCCACTGCAGTGGGCTCTGCCCCCAGCGACTGAGGATTGCATTCTTTTTAACATAAAAGCTGCTAAAAAGGAAATGGTGTACTGTTGCTCTCCTACTCCCTTAGGTGTGAGGGGCTTTTCACTCTCTTTTATAAACTTCTCTTGCAGATCCACAATCTGCCTTTTTTTTTTTTTTTTTTTTTTTGTGTGTGTGTGTGTGTGTGTGTGTCTCTGATGAAAACATTTAACACATTCACTCCTGGAGCACTTTAAAGAGAAATCTCCACACTGCCTCTCTGGCTTCCCATTCTTGACATACAAATTACTTAACAAAGGTGGCCTAGGTGAATCACTGGGAAAATTACCTCAGTCCTACATTGCAACTTTGGGGTGTTTTGTTCCTGTAAAACTACTCAAAGCAGTAAAAGCTGAATAGACTATACAAAACTAGAACCTTCTTATCTACTCTTACTTTATTTATAGTTTATTATAATCTTACTTACTTTTTTCAATTTACAACTTTCCAGTGCCCGCAGCATACATCTTCTGTAAATGAGCAGAACAGAACAACGGGAACGAAGCAGCGTTTTGCAAACATTGGTGCCTGGAGCTCTGGGGTCCAGACTGTGCATGGCTGCTCACTAGGACAGGCTTGATCCCTAACAGAGCAGTGATGAGCAGCAGGAATTGCTAGCCAGTGCAGCTGACTCCAGCTAGATCTTTAACAGCCTCCTTGCACTCCAGAAGTTAAAGATAGGGCTCCACATCTGCCTGCTGTCTTCCAAAAGATGTTACCTGTCATCCTTTCCCTGCTAGATTTTGGAGAAGGGGAATTCACCAGAGCAGATTTACACATGTATTTCAGAGCAGATTTTGAACTTGTCTCACTAAACTTTATCTTATAACTCAGCAATACTATTTCACATGCCATATCTCAAGAAATGGATTTGGTAGACTAAAATGTCTTTGTTGTGGTTGTATCTTCTCATAAGGTTATCTTGGGGAACTGAAAATAATCCAAGAAAAATACATGGTTTTGCCCAAGGTAAAACATGGTCCCTAGGTAATAATTTCTTGGTCTCCACACCTCAGTCTCATCTGACAAATATATTTGGCACATGTAAACAAGCCTCCTCAGCTCTAATGTGACTCTTCACTCCATTGCAAAACGTTGCTGATTTTGTAGAATTTCTCAATCCCTACATGACTTAGATGTTTTGTTTTTGACAAATTATCACCATTCTGGTGTTTCTGGGAAAGCTCTTCCCTTTAAACTCATAGCAGGGCTGACCACTCAGTACCAAAGTGGTCAAGTGGAAAGCTCTTCCCTTTAACTCATAGCAGGGCTGACCACTCAGTACCAAAGTGGTCAAGTGGAAAGCTCTTCCCTTTAAACTCATAGCAGGGCTGACCACTCAGTACCAAAGTGGTCAAAATCCAAATCAAGTGGATTTTGGCCATTTGGTTTCATCAAATGCCATGGAGAATTCAACTGTAGTCTCCAAATTTCCGTGAAATTTAGTTTTTAACTCAGCACATCAAACAACTGGAAAATTATCATTGTGCAGTCAAGGAGGAGACTTGGAAGAAGCAACAAAGGTAAAAGAGAGTGTCATCTCCCAGACCAAGGGAGAGGCCAAGGATATCCTGGGAAGGCCAAGACATAGTTATGACTATTCCAACTAACAGATGCCTCTCACAGGCAAACTCATTTGTCTTTCTGATATGGAAATGAAGACTCAGCCTCCTAGTCTCCTTCACTGTGTAACCTTCAGAGCCTTGATGCAATATTCAACTGTGACCATATGATACTACAAACTCTGCACTGACCCTCCCATGTCAGAAGCTGCTTAGCAGTTCACATGCTGGGATTCAGGAGTTTGACCTCCATTTGTCTGCTTGTTTATTTCTCAAAACTTTCACATTTGCCATCATTGTCTGGGAGCACACTTTGCCTTGGCAGAAATTCCCATATATAGCCCTTCATTCTCTGGTCTTCTACTGCCAGCATGAAGGGCTTTTTAGCTGCTTGAAAGGGGACTCAGGTATTTAAAGACCCTTAGAGGCCAAGATAAATTCAGGAAAATTTTAACTAGAACTTTAATTATTAACAGAATCATTATTCATTGACTTATAAAAAGGCGGAGTATCTTTAAATTGTCCTTTATATTGTTGGGGTCCTGCGACATCTTTGTCCAAATCTGCAGTCAAGAGATCAAATTTGAATATTATGTAATGTCTGAAGTACAGGCATCATTAAGGTTGACATGAATACCTCAGCTACCTTATGGAGGGTAAGAAATTATCAGAGGGTGTAAATCCTCTGATTTATTTCTCAATTTCCCCTCTCAGGTTATTGCAGAACTGTTGAAGAGTCTCGGCCAGTGGACTAAGTTGGTGGGGAGGGTGCAGGAAGTCCTCTAGTGACCAAAGGGACCAGAGCAGGCTTTGGAGGCACCAGGAGCTTCTCCTTCAGCCTTGCTAGGGATTGTGCACCTTTGCCTAGTATACTGCACTAAGCCAATGTCATTTTACCTCAAGCTCCAGCATGTCTTGACACACAGAGCTGCCATCTGTAGTGGCTGCTGCTGTGACAGTAAAGCTGGTTTTGAATGATGGCTGCATCAGCCATGTTTGAGGAGAAGAAAGCTGGTTGCTTGTTGAAAGACACCCCTCATAACCAGCCTTGGGAGCCTGGAGGTGAAGAGGTAATCCCAAAGAGCCATCTACATGAGGTATAAGCATGCTTTTCATTTGGCAGAATAAACCTGGAGATGCAAATCGAGGAGCCACCTTCGGAGAAGATGGAGACCTCTGTGTTGAAGTGGGATTCATGACAGTCCAGGGCCAGACTAAGAAAAAGAAGGTTGCAGATTTGTGTGCAGTAAAAAAGTGGGATTGTGGCACGAATGACATTTCAAGCATTGTGTTTTGCTTCCTTTTCTCTAGTGTTGCTTTCCATTGATTGTGGGGAAGAAAAGAACATCATTAGACAGAAAGTCAGATGTTTGTACTCAACCAAAGAAAGTTAAGATACTGACACTCAGTTTATCACTCTTCACCTCATCTTTCAAAAATATAAATTAAAAAACCCCTAAATCCACACCAAACTCATGAACCATTCTCACACTAGTGTCCTAAATAACCTCATTTCTCTTGGTCTCTACACCATCCAGATTATTTTGCAACATCCTCAAGAGGATGCCTCTTTCTGCTGATGTTTGTTTGCAGAGCATTGCCTGCAGTCACCAAGCTCTTACTGTAATAAATAAGAAGTGCATTTTACGTTTCCCAGCTCTAAATTAGGTCTTAACCATTGGACAAGAGTCTAGGAAAGCTTCCAAGAGCACACAACCAAAAGCCAAATTGGATGTATTTCCTATGCCATTTGTCCCCTCCTCCAGGCATATTTATTTACAACCCAGGAATATCAATTGACTCTATATGGTAATCAAATAACCCAATAATAGGCAACATTCAGGGAATTCATTGTCCAGATTTTCTAAGGGACATGGCTGTGAGTTCCACAGTTAGTGCTCATGATTCATGTGTCTCAGTACAGTTTTTCAGAAACTGCTACACACTAAACTTTGCACATTGTTTTCCTTTGCACACAAACAAGTTTTCTTTATGAAGGGTCATGGGTTTGCTCCCACAAAAACCAACTTTTCAGGAATCTGGAAAAACAGATACTTGGAATCAGGAAATTCTGGTACTCAAGAATTTCTCATTCATATTTCTCATCCTTCTGTTATTTCTCAGAATTCAGTATGACAGTTAAACCCATAAACTGCCCTGATTCAGAAAAACCAAACTCTTCTTTTGTTACTGAAATCAGAAAAGGGAAATATGTTCCTAATTCACTCATAGATTTATGTTTTGCTGAGATTAATATTTAAGTACCTTTTGGCTTTTTGGTTTTCCTTTTCATTTGAAAGCATGCCAGGGAATAACTCTCACACTTCTTGAGATTAAGTACTTGGAAGTACTTAATCTCAAATCTCAAAAACACACTTCTGGCTCCAACTGTAATGGTTAAACTACAAGCCTTGAAAGGGTTGGAGGATGATCAGCATTCCATGCTTTAGGAGCACAGCAGCAGGGCAGGGACGGATGACTGGAGAGGACAAACCTACATCTTGAGGACAGCAAGTATCAACAGGCCTATACTACTCTGGCACTACTTTCCTCAGCCACACTTTTCTTCAGTTTCCCACTTAATCTCTCTTTGTGGGTTGTAAGCATGAACAAAGAGAAAGCACTTGAACGAGACAGTCACAGGAAACACACCATTTCTCACACCACTGAAAGCCTAAAGGGACCCACAGAATCTCAGGGACTCTGTCTTGGAGTGATTTTTATGGTGTATGATATATCCTATATCGTCTGCTTTATGCCCAGAAAATGAATTTTATGCCTTTCTGTGCCTGAGAGAAAAAAAAAAAAAAAAAAAAAAAAANGACAGAAGAAAAAAAAAAAAAAAAAAAAAAAAAAAAAAAGCCCAGAGGAATCTTTGTTCAAGGTCAAGTGTGGGGGACGCTTGCTGGCAAGAGTTTTTTTCACGTCTCAGTTTTTCTTTTTCCTTCGAGCGGAAGAGAGAGAAGAAGTTTTTTTCCTTCCTTTTTGGGACTTTGGTTTCTCTTTTCTTCTGGACTTGGAGCATCAGAACCTCGGGAGACCTCACTGGAAGATTCGGTTTCCCTCTGTGGATCTCCCCCACCGATTCGAGGGGGAATTTCCCCAGGTCGACTCAGTGAGAAAGATCAAAGCTGGAAGGACTTCTCCAGGTTTATTTTCTTCCCTCTCCCAAGCAGGAGATTTTATTGTTTAGCATTATTATCCTTTCTTGTTTTTATTTCCTTTCCCTGTGTGTGTTTTGTTAAATAAATAGTTTCTCCCTCTTCATTTTCCTCTGAGGAAGTATTTCTTCTTCCCGAACCTGGTGGGGGGAGGGGTGATTGAAATCCTGCTTTCTATCGGGGGATACTTCTCCCCTGGGTTTTGTCTCAAACCAGGACAGACTCCTATATCTTTGTTGAATTTTTCAAGGTTAAAGGCAGAGATGCTGCCTTCTTCCTTTCCTGCTGGTTACAAAGTAATGCCTGATGGAAATGCTCTGTGGAACCCAAACCAGAACAACCTCTATTCCACAGTGACATTGCCCTGGTGAAAGTAAACTTTTGCACAGCTCTAGTTATTGGGACACATGGCACAAACCTTGCTCAAGGGAAACTCTTCTCCATTTACTTTATTCAATAAAGATATCCAAGCACAGCTTACTGCAAACATCAGCACTTATTCTTTCTGTAACACTGCAGCTATGCTCAATATTATATCAACGGTGAAACCTTCTGATTCAGTGCTTAACTCTTGAGTGCCCTTCTGGACTAAATTAAGTGGTTTTCTTAAAGACTAAACCTCATTAGTACAATTACTATAACAGCTGAAATTATTGGCAGGAGAAAACAAAAGGGAGCTTTGTGTGCATCCAAAGACACCAACAGCAAACTCTGTCTGAACTCTGTATTGACTAAAATAGGCTGGAGTCTTATGGTAGTGACCCCAAACATGAACATGAGCACATGAGGGAAGCACATCAGCTGAGGAAGCTGAGGAGTGATTTTGCCAGAGGTCTGCACAGAGTGAGGAAGTAACATGCTCAAATCCTGAACTTGTTAATGCCAAAAGCCCTAGAAAGATGTTCAGAAAAAGGAGTGCTGTTGAAATGCAATTTGGAAGTCAAAAAGGGAATCAGTAAGGATGAAAATGCAATACCAGCAAATCTCTGTCTTGGACTAAATTAAGGAGTGGCTGACAAGCAGCAGAGCATCATCCAGGGACCTTGCTGAACTTGAACAGAAACTTTTGAAGTTTGGTACAGAGCAGGGCAGAGGTCTGCACGCAGGCAGAGTAACATGCTCAGCACAGGCTCTCCTGTGGGCTGCTCTCCATGTTGGAGAGGGATCCAGGCAAATGATTATTTAAATGCTGGCAAAACCCACAAGCTTGTCTGCGTGTTCTCTTCCAAGCCCTCTACATGCTTCTCCAGCCTCTATTACCCTGGTTCCCAACTCCACAAAGCAGGAACTATCCCCCATCAAACATTCCCACATCTCCCTCCCCCTGCCATCCCCATGCTCTGGGTCCCTGCTCCATGTTCTGGCCTCATGCAGTCAGTCAATGCAAGGTCACACCATGCAGGAGATGAGGACAAAACACTCCATGGGCTGCACAAACTGAGCCCCGAGCGATGGGGATGTGATGTCTGCATTAGGCTGTTTGTGCAGCTGCTGCAACATTTTTCTTTTCACTTTTTACTTTTTTTTTAAAGTTCTTGGTGTTAAGAGTATATATAAACAAAAGGGACTTTTGTCTTAAGAGATCATCTGAAAACAACCTCATCCTCTCAGAAAAAGGAGCAAGGATGGGAAATATTTTCTAAAAATTCCCCTAAATGAGAACTGAGGCTTTTCTGGGACTCCTAGGTAAATGACAGAGCTGCACTGCTGTGCACAGTGAGGTTTTCCAAAGTGCTTCATCACATTGCAATTTCTGAGTCAAGAATCAAGACCAGGACTAGTATCTGGATTTCATCTCCTCTCTAAAACGAGCAGGGCTGGTGAAATGGAGCCAAACAGATTGTACTTTCCTGTGAAGTGAGCAGGCCCCACCTCTGCCTAGCCCTGTAGCACTTTCTGAGAAATTAAAGCAACCACATCGCATCCCCACTGGAGTTCTGCAGTTTGCCATGATCTCACTGTAATCCAGTGACATCCACCAGCATCAGAATGCTGAAACAGAGAGTAAGGGAGGACATGTGCAGCCGGTGCAGGAAGGATAGGAAGGCACCAGGATGTGCCTTTGGGAAGCTACAAGCTGCTGAAGAGACCCCCTCGCTCTTGCCTTAGGCTCCCCTCTCACGAGCCCCAGCTTAAACACAGCCTAAGAACTCCGCACTGCTGCCCTCTCCCTGCTGCACTTCCAGCTCTTTGGGAAGGATAAGTCCTGGGAATACAAGCCAGATGTGTGAGTGCTGCAAGTCAATAAGGATCTCAGAGAGCCAGCACAAATGGAAAATCAGAGCAAGCTGAGCTTCTCTGCAAGAGAAGGGGGAAGAGCAGGTTTTCAACTGCCCTTATGATCCTCATGTACTTCACAAGCAAAGCAATGGAGAGGCTGACAGAAGGATAAAACCCAGCTCCATAAACAGCCCTTGCCATGTCCTGGTGCAAAAAATGAAGGTTATTGGTATTGTGCAACTACAGATGTAGGCTCCTAGCTCTGTCTTGGTTCCAGGGATAACAGCACTTCTTCACAATGACGTTCCTTTCTTCTGAATGGCCCTGGGAGTTAATGTGAGGTAACCCTTTCCTTGTGCAAGAGTACAAGAAACTGTTTGCTTTCTTCCCTAGAAAGTGGAAGAGTAGCATGCAGGAAAAGAGAAAATCAGTCTTGTAGAGTTTGTTTTCTCTACTTTTCTTTTTCCCTGATTATCTTTCACTGCTGTTTTACTTTGGAAACTCCCTGGTATTCAAATATGGTGTTTCCAGGCTGTTGCACAATTCCCTCTGGAGCTGTTGTATTACTTATCATTAGCCACTTTCCCACACTCCGATCATTGTAAATGTCTCCTTCTTCCCTTAAAAATTTTACACTCTCTCCTCTAGGGACTGCTGATATTATAGTCCCAAAATTTACTCAGCTGGAACATGGGGTAGAAAATGCAAGAAGTCAACTGCTGCTCATGCATGAGCATGAGCAATGGGAATGGAAAAAATCCCTGCTTTCCCACATTCAGAATTTGAATATTAATCTTTGTCAATGTTAAATATATAGTGTAAGAATACCTGAGCTGAGGTGCCTGAGTACTATATATTTTTATTTCATTAGAGAATAAGCTGTTTCCAGAATTTCATCCATATCCTTCCCTTCTCTTCTACCTTGTATATTTAATTTTAAAACCTTTCTTTGTACAACAGCTGGTTAAGTTCCTTACCATATTGAAGTAAGACATTTTCAGCTTATCAGACTGAAAAATGCAAGTAAGTTATTGTCAGCAATGCATTCTAGTTCTCAACAATTATGTGGTCCCTTTCCAAATAATGTGGCAGTAGCTGTACCAGCACAGTACATTTCACATGCCTCCTCTGGATTCAAACTTCAAGCCAGTACAGTAATGTGTAGATTTCCACAGAAGTCATCAAAAGAAGGGTTGTTGCATGAGGAAAAAGATTGACTCGAGAAAACCTTGAGGGTTTGCTGGGGGGGGGGGTTGTTCTGGGGGAGGGTTGAGAGTCTCTTTTGATTTCTTTTTTCTTTGTTTTTTTGTTGGTTGGTTTTGTTTTAGGGGTTTTTGCTGTTGTTTGTTGTGTTTTGTGGGGTTTTTTCCATAAAAAGCAGGGCTGCTGGTCTCTATACCAAAGGGCAGATGGAAGCAGCAGCATTTAACAAAAAGAAACAGTTTCTACATGGTGTACCAGGGTCAGCGTAGAAAGGACAGAAAGGACAAAATAAATAATGCACAAAGAAACATCTGGGGTTTGTCTGCAACAGATTAAAGGATTTCCAGCAGTGACTGGTCATGGGGTCCTAGCTTAATGAAAATTAAATTAATTTGAAAGCTTTTGGAACACAGAAACTGGATCACAGTGTGCATTTCCAAAGCTCCATGCTAGCAGCCAGAAGGGAAATTGGACATGGACCTTCAGCCTCACACATCATCCTCTCTGAAATTCAGGAAATCAAAACCCAGCTCCAGGTGCCACGAGGCTGATGGCATCTTGGCTTCTCTTCTGGCCCTCTTTGCCTTTCTATCTGCACCAGCAATTTTCACAGTGCTTCCACTTTCACTGCATAGTTCAGGCAAAGTTTTTGGATGCTGTACATGACCAGTGACCAAACTTTCTGTCACTTCAGGCCTCTGGATGAGTTACAGAGATCTACAGCTCTCCTATCATGTGACTGCAGGTATTTCCATCACATTATTCCATCAGCATCTATCTTCCTGCCTGCTGCTTTCTTTTCGGAGATCTTCTTCATGTCCACACAACTTTCTGGCAATTCCTGGTGCAGCCTCTTGAGTGCTGCACAGCCATAAAGCATTCCATCCCTAAAACATGTGGAATTCATAATAAGTTACAGAGATCCTCTGGGTTGCCCAAGAGCATGGGCAGTGCCTTATTACTGAAACTTCATCTCTCTCCTTTCTGGGACAGTTGGTACCTGGCACCACTCTCTCCCCAACCACTCTCTCCTGACATGGCAGAGCCCAGCCATGCCTCCACCACAGCGACAATTCTTTTCTTTCAGCACCTCTGACTATTATCTATCACCTCCTGGAATGGGAAAACTTAGTCCTTCAAGTCAGTAAGCCAACACCAAGGCCCAAAGAAACACTTCTTCCAGACTCAACCCCCAGCAGACCCTTTGCTCCTGCTGAAAGTTAACCAGCACTTTTTCCTTCCTTTGCCTATTCCCATTTCCCACTCCCTGGGACAAGTGAAACCCAGTTCCTGAATGTCAGTGTCTATATCATGTCAAGTGCTAAAATGGTGCCACATCTCAGTCTCGGAGCCAAGTTGGACTTTCCCTCTTCTGCTTCTTCCTCAAGGTCTGACACTTGCTGCTGAGTCAAGGGCAGATTTGCTCAGAATTCCAGAAACCTGCCAAGCCTGGACTCTCAGCACACTGCACACATGTTATATTTCCTTGCCTGACGTGAAATTCAGTCACTCTGAAGAGAGCTGGACACATACATAAACACACTCATCACATACACATTAGTGGCCGAGATTGCCCAACACCGTATTTTGGAGACTTGTTTATTCAAGGTCAACCAAATAGCCTTTTTGAAAACATAAACCCAGTAAAACCAAAAGTGTTTATACTAAGAAAACTTTTCTATTCTCCATACATTGTTTAGAAAGAGAAAAAAAATTTAAAACCCCTGGAAACAGTTCAAAGTTCAAATGTAAAGACATACAGCAAAGCCCTGTCCTGGTTTCATGGTCATAGATGCTGTTTCATCTAAAGAACATTTGTCTCCTTTGCTTACATTTCCGTCCTTTCTAAACAATAGGCTTAGATGTTGACTATATTTACATTAGAACAAAAAACCAGGAAGGTGGGTCAAACTGAAAGCCCCACAAGCTCCTGCCTCTGACAGCAGCCAGCACTCCATGTCCAGGGAAGACTACAGCAGGAAGAGTACAACAATAAATGTGCAGTGATTCTTCCCTAAATGCTCTCTCAGCCTCCAAATACCTGAAATTCAGAAACATCCTAAACCACAAGTGCTTCTTTGCATCTGGTATCCCTTGATAATTTAGTTTAATGGATTTTTCCATTTTCATCCAGCTTCCTATTTACAGCATAATAAAAGTTTTCAGAGCAAAACACTTCACTGTGCTGCTTCCCTTCAGGCTTGTCTTGGTTTGAAAGACAGATGTCTGCTAAGGAAGCCAGGGGCCTCCCTTGGAATGGAAGATGCAACCCCCCTCCCTCCAAATTATTATGATTTTGAAATTAAAGAGCTTTCAGGGAAAGATATGAGGAACAGTAATAACAGTTCTTTCTGATCAAGCCATATAATGTCAGTAACAGTAAAATGATGTAAATGTTGGTGTTTAATCACCTCTTTTTATTAAAAGTAACAGGAATGTTAAATCCAAACACTTAGAGAACAGCAGAGAATAGTATGAAATGAATGAAATGGACAGCAATAGGAAAGGAATTGCACAGGTACAGCTCGATGATGTTGGGGAAGCAATGTGAATGCCTAGAGGGTAAACCATCATGGACAGGAAGTAAGGAAGTATGGAGCTGGAATCTCTCAGCGTGCTAGAAATATGAGATATGAATTCTAAGGGTCGAAAAACAGAACACATTTCTGGGAAATAGAGGAGAATTTAAAAAAAAAAAAAGACAAAGTTCATTAGTGAAACTGAGAACTGTGCCCTCTCCCTGGACCTCTTTGCAATTCTAAACACAATTTGATAGTGGGTCCTTTAGAAGGATGCAATGAACCTAATCTCTATTTATATAGGAGAGTAGCTCTGTACCAAGAAAAATAAGTGGGTATTGTTGACGGTGTGTTGTGTTAACCCTAGCTGTGCTAAGGAAAACTTCATGGCATGGTTCTTTTCCTCTCTGGCAGTGACCTCCCTAATGCTTTCAGCAGGAGTGGATCCCCTGCCAGGGCATTGGGGGCTGCTGTGCAGGCTCCACACCTCTGGTTGTGGTTACACTCGCGGGGAACTGTGGTGCCTGGATGGTACTGGCATGGGCACCATCCACACTGAGCCCAGGAAATACAGCTCAGGAGGTACAGAGGAACAAGGCTCTGGCTGAGAAGGCAGTGCTGGGTTAACTGTTAGACTTGATGGTCTTAAAAACCTTTTCCAACTTAGATGATCCTATGATCCCACGGTCTCTGCCTAAGAGCCACTAAACCCCATCCCTCAACTACCCCTGAGATATCCCTTATCCATGGGGGCACTCCAGTCTCCAGTCAAAGGATCACTCAGGGGAGAGCCCAAGTAAGAGCCCTCAGTTTATTGTGGTGTTACCTCTGAACTCCACTCCTACTATATGGTTGAATTTCTCATTCTCAGAGCCATAATCTTGACTCTAAACCTTGACTGGGCTCTAAACCAGGATAACCTAGGTCATGAGGTGTTGAGTCAACCTTACCAACAGTCTTCCTACTACTTTGACAACCCCTCTTGAGTGTCCCGCTCTCACTGTACATCTAGATTTCTCTTTCTTTGGTTCCTAACTCTAACTCCATGTCTGTACTGAGACTTATACAATGGGATTCACTGCAAAACTTGGTACGGTTTAGGTGGGGATAGACCCAACTGTCCCCAATGGCAGAGCTGCTGTTCTCCAGTGATGTTTTGATGAGTACTCTGTCCTGTCATGTGGGCTGTATTTTGAGAAACATCTGTACAGAATCCATCAGTGCCTCAGGGCATTTAGAAACTAATACATAGTTTAGTGAATAGATTGGGAGATGAGGACACCTACAGGAAAAAGGATCTTCCCCAGGCTGTTCCTGAAGCATTGCTTCCATAGCGTTCTTGACATTACATTGTGTTTTGTGCTACACAAAACAGCCGATAGGTCTGGAGAAGATGACTGATAGGGTTCCAGGTTCAGCAACAGCTCTTCTGGTGTTTATGGTGGTGATTTTTTAACCCCTGGAGCTGACCAATACTCAGAAATTTCTGGGTTTTTCTGCTTATGCATTTCAATAACTTTCAGCTAACATCACCTTAGATACCTAAGGTTGAAAATGTCTTTTTCTCCTCTATTGTGGCTTGTTCAGTAACTCCAAAACTTCTGAACTTGAAGGACATAAGAACAGGCATGAGGTACCTGCCACACAATCTGAACTTTACCCTTGAATGACAAGTCCAGGCATGATTCCTACTCTCAGTCTGTCTCTGAGCTCCCTAGAACAGGAGCTGTTGATAGTTAAGCCATATACTTATACAGTGCAACAGAAATAACCCTGCACATGGCACTTGTCTGAATTCCTTCGTCTTTATGCAGTAAACTGTATTTCATTTTAACCAACAGCAATCTTACAAATCACATTCATTTCCCACCACAGCGGGAATAAAAATTTATCTTTTATATTTCCCCTGTCTTACTTACTCTCCAAACCTGAATGACTTACAGGCACCTGTTGTGACATTCACTATTCAATATTTCATATTTAGATGCAAGATTATAAAGTTTTAGTATTAGGGAGCAGAACAATGTGATGTTCTGGTTTTTTATAGTATTCCTGTAAGCCCTTAGGTACCATCCTGCACCAGATATGATCTCACTGACCTTCCTACATGTATTACAGGCTGACACACAATGAAGAACTACAGGGTTTATTTTAAATCCAGTCTCATGATACAAAATAAACTTCAACCCAGGAAATCTGGCAATTGAGAACTTCACGTGCATAGGATGAATTGCTGGGTGGTAATCTCTCTGCTCTGTGTCCTGCATTCACACACAGCAGGCATGAGCCTGGTGCCCCTGCACACAGTTTGCTTTCGGTTAGCTCTTAACACCCCAGGGAACAAAGCAATAGAACAGGTCCTTTCTCACTGGGTCTCAAATTTTAGTTCTGGGGCCCATTTCTCAGTTATGTTCAGTACTGCTGGAAATACGCCAAGAAATCTGGTTCAGGATAAGAACAGCCTGTTTGAAGACAGTTTCTCTCATTTCAACATTTCAAATGCTCTTGAATGCTTGGCTCAGCATCCAAAGCAGAAACTCTGAATTCCATCTTTAATTCCATCTCCCATATGACTGGGAGATTGTATCATGACAATTTTGGTTACAGAATTGGACACTTGGACTAAGAAATAAAATCAAAGAAGTAGATAATGGTTGGTGGTAAATCTGTTACATTCAAAATGGTGTTACGTTAGAAAAGCAACTTCAATGCTTGTACTGCAAGGAAACAAATCCTTCTTCCATCTTTGAGGAAAAAGAAAGTGTCAGCTTCTGAGAACTTAAAAATTGTATAAATCCAAACTATCTTTAAAAGTGTATTTGATTAAATACAAATGTCAGTGCCATGTCTGTAACCGTCTTCATGAAAACCTTTGGCCTCACACATTGTTAAACCAAATCAAAAAAAGAAGGTGGACAAAAAATGTGAGTAAAAGATTTGAAAGGTAAGTCTACACCAGAAGTTGTTCAGTATTCACAGAAGCTTCTTACATGAGTCTCTTCTTTCTACCTCAGGGGGTCTTACTTATTTGCTCTTTTTTATATTCTTTTCTGAGGTCCGGTGACTGATCCTCCTTCATGGCTCTATGTAGCTCCCCATTCATGCACACTTCATCATGCTTGTCAGGCTGAAGCAGCCAATATTCAAGGCTTTCAAGTGTCACCTCCTGGTCACTCACCCCAGCAATCAACATTGATTTCTCTCTTCTTGACTGCCAGGAGCTAAAAACAGCATGCTCTAAGAGCAAATTATTCACTGGGGTAAAAGACTGCGGAATCAGAAAGGATAAAGATGAAAGCCAGTTGGCAGACAGCCATTAGTGGGAGAGACATTCTGCTTCCTAAACATGGCTTTCAAAAGGAAAGCGGAGATTATTAAAGGTATCATTAAATAGATGCACTGCTCTTTAAGAATGGCAGTATCTGGTTTTAACTGGAAGGATCAAAATAACATGAAATATTGTATCTGTTACAAAACTAACCAGCTTATTCCATTCATATTATAGCTCTGAACTGCCTCCCTTCCTAAGGCTATTATTTCTTCTTTATTATATTTCATTTTATTAAGCAGCTTAGAGCTCTATTTACTTGTTTAGGGTTTTTTTGAGTACTGGGGTTCTAAAAGGACCTGGATGCTAAACTAATCCAAGGACATCTTGCCATGGTGATAGCTAGACAGTTTTCCTTGGGAAAACTCACCTAACACAAATCTTGTAGATAGAGAAGCTGTCTTTCAGGGACACAGAAGGAGTGATCACAGTTGTAGGTGCCCATCACCGTGGAGCAAGAAATATCGCTGTCCCTCTGCAGAAGGACAGATGTTTCTCCACACACTGGTGAATATCATGCAGTTGGGAAGACACTTGGAAATGTGTTGGAACACAAACATGTATCTGTTCTAAATGAAAACAGTCATTACCTGACAAAAAAAAGATTTTCTCTGGAAGGCCCAGACTGTACAACTGGAAATGCAGAGAATGTAGAGGCTGATATGGGGCTCTGTAACAAATTCCACAGACAGAGAAGCATTTAATCAGGAGCCGACTCCTCCCCTCAGGGCTGTGTGGAGCACTGTGCACACCGAGGAGTAGGATGTAGGTGCAGCCAAAGGCAACCTCCTTCTTCACAGTGCCCCTGTTCTATAGCCCCACAGGTAGAACTGCAACTCAGGAGAAGGTGACTGCTGTCAGTAGCACTCTGCAGAAACCTGGTGAACTGAGAAACAGGAACATCAATTTGGCAAAGTAAAAATAGCAAGCAAAGCTCCTACTGCATGCTTCAAGTATTAGTTAAAGATGAGCAATTCATCCTAATCTTACTGCAACAAGATCTTGCTTTAGAAACAGGGAAATTTCTGGAAATGAAAGCATAGTTATCAGCCTGAAGTACTATTTCCTTCTAAATCAATAGGAAAAGCTTCTCACAAATGACATAAAGTGTTTTCTTGCCCTGGCTAGCCTTACTTAAAATCAGAATACGGACCACTGGCAACTAGAATGGAAAATGGTACCTTAAGTGAGACTTCACTTCTCAAAGCCCAATCCCAGACCTCAACCACTACGGTAAAAAAGCAAAACTCAGTAATGGTCACCATATTCCAGCTTACTCAGACTCTTGATCCAATAGCTGCTTTAGCCCTCTGCATAATGCATTATGTTAACACACTCTGCCATCAGTACTCATATTTTATCCCAAGTGTTGAAATGCTGAGATTATTTATGCCTCAAGCTCCCAGATTCATGTGATTATGCAAGAAATCCAATTTTAATTAAAGCCACATTTCTAGCACTTCATATGGAGAAGAAAATCTTCAAAATGGGACTGCCAAAGTTGCAAAACTCCAAGTACCCATAAACAGGCACAAAATACCCTGCTTATTAAAACAGACTATTCTTAAGGTACCCTCAAGACTGTGGAAGGCAAGCTGGAGCTGGAACTCCTGATACCATGCTGCCATGCAATATCTTAAGCAATCTCTGCCTGCAGAAACTAGGCAAAAATAGAACGAATTTGTAGGAATCATTAGGAAAAATAGCAGTGGATGCTCAAAGAGCTGCACACTCAAACTGGGTGGAGAAGGGGATGCCTCATCCTGTAATGGTTCAATGCACCCTGAGTGCCTGCTGATATTTCCTTCACAGGAGAAGCCATCCATGCGCTGGGTGAGTTAATGTTTTCTCAGACTACAGATGAAGTCTCATCTCTAGCCATGTGAAACTCTGACTGACAGCCTGAGCAGGCCTGTGCATGCCAGGAACAGTATAACGTTGATGTCTGCATGAACTGAACAGCTTTGGAGAGAGAAGTTACTTTGGTTGGAAACATAATGACAGTTCTGAAAATTCCCTTTTCTCCTCACCTATATGAATCCAGGCCCTGTTCCAGATGGTTTCTCATTAACTGGTAGTCTAGTTTTGTTCCCATCACAGCTGAACAGACTCTATGTTTTCCAATCATTTCACCCATCCCTGACGTATCAACACCCAAACAATTCCCCAGCCAAAAGAAAGCATTTGACATTTCCCTGTTAGAACACTCTAACCTATACTTACAGGAAGAGATTAAGTTTATCCTGCAAAAGCAACAAGGTCCAACTGTGTTATCAGATGCCAATGCTATTTCTTTAAATTAGATTATTTCTAATTTGTCTTTTCCTTTCATTAATCAGCATAATCAGATTAAAGTTACAGTCACGTGTTTCCAGTTTGGACTTGTTTGCTGCATCTGACTCAGACTTCAAGAGAAGTTGATGTGTCCAAAAGCTTCTGTTCCTCCCTCTGATATCCATCAGCTCTATAAAAGATGTCATCTCTCACTACAAACACCACTTGATTTGAAAGGGGAAAAGCCACTTACTAAAGCCTTGATGTAACACTCCTGAACCCAAACTTCCCATCGATGCCTGTGGATGATGCAGTGGATGCCCCATATGAATTAATTCAAAGGTTTTTAGTACTGCTTCCAGGAAATAAAAGGCTGTGTGAGCTCCAGAGACAGCACTGTGAGCACCAGAACCACACCAGAACCACAACCAAGTCTGGTTCCTTACTTGTCCTAAATGTTTAACCTGAGCATCAGTAACAGTGCAAGCTGGCATTGGAGGATTTAGAGGCTCTCTTTTCCTCGTGGATTTTCTGGTAACTGGATGTTGTATTAACTCAATCTTCTATGCACAAATTGAGTCATTCATCTTTATGACAATTACATTAACTTAATTCCCTCTGTAGAGTTTGATTGATGCTCTAGTGATTACACCAAGGTGACAAAATATGAGGCTGCCTAGGAGAGCTCTTAGTACAGCTGGTTAGTCACTTCTATGCCTGTCAGACATCTCTGACAATGAATGATAGAAACATAACACGAGTCCCCAAACATGGAATCCATACTTGCAGAAAACAGCTCAGCCTCTAACTCTCTCAGGAATACTTCTTTCAGGAAACATATACCAACAACAGAAAAAAGCCTTTCTTGTTGCTCTGGCTTAAAGGCAGCTAAAATTTGTGAGGAAGGGAAAGAAGAAACCCAGGTAAGTGGCATATCAGAGGAAACCTAGGTAAGGTAACACAACTTTTCTGGATTTCACTCTTTGCATCTGCAAAATGGGAAAAAATACATATACAATCTCAATACCTGCATTTGAAAATGACATATGTAAGAGGGATAATGGACCTATATCATCAATTTCTAGAGCACAATAAACTGTCCTTCCACAGTTCTCCTCTGCAGTTCCATTAGTTCTTAAAATAATTTGATGTATTTCTCACATGCAGCTATTTGCTTGAACAGGCATCTCTGAGCCATCCCCACTGAGCACCTCCAGTATTCTGTTTCCACATATTCACCCAATCCTTTATTTCTTCTTACTTTCTTTCTCCGATCTTATCATCCACTGAAAATACATCAGGTCTAGTGCTTCCTTAATTCCTGACATTCACACGTATAACTTCTACAGCTAAACTAACACATCACAGAATCCTTGCCATCAAGTCCCAGTAGCTTTTTCTGGAGCTTAAGTAGCTCGTTATCTCCATCTGGAGGACGGACCGACCCCTCAAGGACCCGTGTTCACTCACAGTCATCTCTACCTACAAGAGGACGTGTAAAAAACGTCTGGAATCCCACCCAGGACACACACGCGTGTGTGCATCACATCCAGCACAGGACACACACACACACGCTTGCCGTAGTTTGGACAAAACTGCCCTTTTGAACGGTCGGGAGGTGTGTGTTATCAGCGAGGGCTCCCTTTGCCCTCACTGCTTTTAATTTGCTCACACTGCTTTTAATTTGCTCATCCCACACCAATATCAGCAAACCATGGCATCGCCTTCCCCACCAAGCCGGGAGTCGCTGTGAGCATCTGCCCGCGGCTCCCTCTGCCTTGGGAGACCACGAGTTTGTAACAGATCTCTGGGTACGGCTGCGAAAGAAACCCCTGGAGCCCCTAACACGGAGTGTGGGGCACTCCCTCAAGGGCAGAGAGGCCCTGCAGAGGGGCCTCGGTAAATCAGAGGGCTGGGCAATCACCAATCCCATGAAATTTTACAGGAGTGATGGATTCTGTACCTAGGACAGGGCAAACCTGTCTGTGTGTATGGAATGGGGAAGGAGAGGCTGGAGAGCAGTTGTGGGAAGGGATCTGGGGGCCCTGGAAAGTCGGAATCACCAGTGCCCTGACAGCCAGGAGGACACCAGGCATAGCATCGCCAGCCAGGCAAAGAAGGGGATTGCTCCACTCTGCTCTGCACTGGGGTAGCCTCACCTTGAATATTGTGGGCCGTTTTGGGTACCACAGTATAAAAAAGAAATTAAGATATTCGAGAGCTTCCAAAGGAGGGACACGACAATGGTGAAGGGTCTGAAGGGGAAGCTTATGAGGAGCAGCTGAGGGCACTCTTTTCACCTTGGAGAAGACTGAGGGGAGGCCTCATTGCAGTCTTCAACAACCTCACGAGGGGCAGTGGAGGGGCAGGCACCGATCTCCTCTCTGGTGACCAGGGACAGGCCTCGAGGAAACGGCACAAAGCTGAGTCAGGGGAGGGTTAGGCTGGATATCACGAAAAGGTTCTTCCCCCAGAGGGTGGCTAGGCACTGAAACAGGCTTCCCAGGGCAGTGGTCATGGGCCCAAACCTGACATAGTTCAAGGAGTATTTGGACAACACTCTCAGGCACAGGGTGGGATTGTTGGGGTGACCTGTGCTGGACTCGATGATCCTTGTGAGTCCCTTCCAACTCAGAATATTTCATGGATCCATGAGAGCGCTGAGTCCCTCTGGCCGCAGGCCCTGCTCTCCCTCAGCGCGGGGCTTTCTCCATGGCAACGCCGCGGTGACGTCATCTGCACGGGCCGTGACGCAGAAGGGCGGCGCGGGCGCGGGAGNCGGGCGGGCAGCGGAGCGGTGTCCCGGTGCTGTACCTGTGAAGGCACCCGCGGGTCGGTCCGTGCCGGCTCAGGTGTCGGTAGAAATGTTGGCCGGAGGAGTGGCGAAGGGGGCGATTTTCGCACATCATGGCCGCGGTAAGTGCTGTCCTGCCCGGCAGCGGTGATCGGATTTCCCTTGTGGTTCGTAACAGGCCACGCTGAAGGCGGATTGTGTCAACAAACCGTTTGCGCAGAGGTGCCACGATCTGGAGACACTCATCGAGGAGCTCCCTGCCAAGGTGAGCAGTCACTGCTTCTTCAGAACCTCACTGCCAGGCAAGTTTCAGAGGAACTGGTTTTTTATATTGCGGTTTTCTTTGTTCCTCTTTGTCTTATCAAGACAAACTGCCTGGAACGGGCTGCCCAGGGAGGTGATGGAGCCACGTGGAGGTTTTTAAGGAAAGGCTGGATGTGCCCTCAGCGCCGTGGTCTGGTTGACACGGTGGTGTTCCGTCATAGGATGGACTCGACCATCTCAGAGCTCCTTTTCAACCTAACTGATTCTGTGATTCTGAGTTTTGAGGGCTCCCAGTGAAACAGTGGGAATCCAGTGTTTCCAAGAATTAAGAACTTTTTCTAGTCATTAAAAGGTTGCTTCATTAATACCTTTCAGCCTCAGTTAACAAAGAAAATGTGTTTTTAAAATATGGCAAATAACTGCAAAGGATGCTGATGAGCATTGTTGCAACTTCAGTAGGATCAGAAATCAGGATCGATCTCCCATAGTTGTCATGTTATAATGCAGTGTTTTGAATGGATGATCTGCCCAGTGATAATCCAGAAACAGTCATAAATAAATGGCAGACATATCTTTGTGTGTTTTCGTACATGCAGTAGAGATTGTCCAAGTGAGGAATTGTGGACATTAATTCTTTGGGTCTGTTTTCCCTGAAGGAACTACATGGCATCTTCCCATGGCTGGTGGAGAGCATTTTTGGCAGCCTGGATGGCATCATCATAGGCTGGAATCTTCGCTGTTTGCAAGGAAGAACAAATCCTAATGAATATTCCGTGGCTTTGGATTTCCTGGATCCCAGGTAAATTCATTCATTTCAGCACAGATTAAGAAATGAATTGGTGAACAAATGACCAGTGTTTGACCTTTTTCTATTGTGCAAACCTAAGTTCACAGAAATGAGGCAGGAGAGGGTATTTACCATGGGATTTTCTTTCTGGTGCTTGTTTGCAGTGGCCCGATGATGAAGCTGGTTTACAAACTCCAGGCAGAAGAGTACAGATACGATTTCCCAGTCTCATATCTTCCAGTGAGTAACTGAACAGTGTGTAAGAAGGGAATGTAGTTGTTGTTGCAGCTGTTGAAACTTTGCATGCACTTTATATCTGCACTTCAGTACAGGCCAAGGTGTAGTCTCAGTGCTCTGGGTTTAGGGCAGACCCATTTTTTGAAACAGCTCCTGGAGGAGGAGAGTTCCCAGCCATAAAACCTCTAGGAGATTGTGGTTCTCAGCAGCTGGATATGTGTGTTCAGCCAAGAAAGCTGCACTGTGATTCTTGCTCTGTCCCCAGAGAGAGTTGTGTGGTTATTAGTAGTTGCAGGATTGAAAATAGCTTTCTAAACTTAACACAGGGCAGTGTCTTCCCTGCCTAAGATTTGTGCTCATGTGTTTGAAGTCTGTCCTGGTTTGAATAGTTCGATAGTTTGAACTGCTATCCTGGATATGAAGTATCCAATTTCTGACAAAAGTGTTCATCTGCAGAGTTGTTTCACTGTGTTCCTTCCATTGGTACCACCTCCATGCTATCTAGAAATTGATTCAGGTAATCCTACAGTCTATAACAAAAGGAAGCCTCATTTAAATATATGGTAATTGCTGGTCCACAGCTCAGTTTTCTGAACAAAACCAGCAGCCAAACACCAATACTCTGCTGCTCCAACTCCAGCTGGAAAAGTCAGGGTGAAGTCACTTTTTAAAAAAATACTGAATACTCATTTTCAGAGAGAAAGTTGAGAGTTCTCTACAGACCCTGAATTTTGACAAGGAACTACTGCAATACAATAAAATCCTGCTGAGCTGAATGTGAAGATGAAGAGATCATCCCAGAATGCTGGAATGCAGACTCTCACTATCTGAAAACATACTCTGCAATATACTGAGTAGCCAGATTAATATTTCATTACTTTGTCTTTCAGGGCCCTGTGAGGGCTTCAATACAAGAGCAAGTTCTACCAGAATGCTCTTTATACCACAACAAAGTCCAGTTTCCTTCATCTGGTGGTTTAGGTTTGAATTTGGCTCTCAGTATCCTTTTAACAGCTGGGTGTCTAATTCTTTTTAAATATCTAAAACTGAGAGATAGTGAGTATTTCTGTTCTACATTTATTATGTGTATGGGGAAAATAATGGTCATGCTGAAGAGTTTGGGCTGATTAGAAATGTTTAGATTGCAATTTAAAATAAACATGTCCTCTTACAAACCCTTGGTGGAGGAATTTCTGGCCTGATTCAAGTCAACAACAAAATTACCAGTGTTTTCAGTAGAGCCTGTATTTCACAATTTTTGGTTTTGTAACTACTTGTAGTTTATGCAATATGGTAGGAAAAGGGCATTTTACAGCTTCGCATTTTTGGAAGCAGTGTAGC
The DNA here is from genome assembly GCA_013400515.1 of Erpornis zantholeuca. Lineage (NCBI taxonomy): Eukaryota > Metazoa > Chordata > Aves > Passeriformes > Timaliidae > Erpornis > Erpornis zantholeuca. The sequence continues at coordinate 580,259 of VZTN01027634.1, forward strand.
TGTAGCTGTGCTGGTTTCAGTTTGAAATAGTCAAATGTGCCAAGATTAGCACGAACATACCTTGTCACACAGAGAATGGCTAAATTACCAATGTTTCAGTCAGCTGGAAAGCAGGAAGCCAAGGCTAAATTTGCTCAAAAGCCCTAGCAATATAACTTAGCATTGACAAATGCTAAAAATCTATTCAGCATCTCCTAACACCTAACAGCGGTACCTGTTTTTTATTATGTGATCCTTAACTCTATTCTTCCAGATCCATTTGAATATTACATCTTTTACTTTGCAGTTAGTTTGATTACACAGAAGGTAAGTACCTTTCACATTTTTTCCCTTAAAATAGTATTGGCCTTTCTCCATAATGCTCTATGAGCTTGCTGGGGTGCTGTGTAGCTAAATTAACAGCAGTTTTATCTGTTCTGTTGGAATTTGTTATTGCTTTGGTTCACTTGATCACCCAAGATTGGATAATGAACAAAAGACCCACCTTAGATTGTAGTAGGTACTTAGACCAGTCTGATGCCAACAAGGAGCGGGCAGTGGATTCCAAGTAGTTTCTCTCCCCCTTATTTGTCCAATAAGGATTTCTCTGCAGTCATAACCACAGCTTGACACTGCGGGGTGTGGTTATTTGGTTCCTCTGCCTGTTATTACATCTCCTCTCCTGCTTGGGTACAGTCATTGCTACAGCAACACTTCTCTTATAGCTCATTTACCTTTGCTCCAAAGGGTCTTTACAGCCAATTCACCCTTTCTAACCACTGGGCTTCTGCTTTTTTATGCTGAGGGAGTCTGGCATCACTCCCCAGCACTGGCTTAAAGCAGCAGTGTTTAACCCCAGGTGTACCCTGTGTGTCTATTACAGAACTCACCTGTCACCCATCATATCAGCCCTTCTAACAGTGCTTATTTCATCCTGGTGGACACGTACCTGAAGTGTTTCCTACCCACAGAAGGAAGTGTCCTTCCCCCACCTTCTTCAAATCCTGGGGGAGCCATCCCTTCCCCAACTCCCAGGTAATAGCTACAATGTCAGGGGCAAATGGTGGGAACAGTGCAGACAAAATATGGCTTGTTGGAACAAAATCTCTAACAAGTAGAAAACACCTCCACACTTGGATCTGTATGTACTTTTTACACAGCAGTAGTGATGCAGTGTTTGGTTATAGTTATTGCTGAAATGATTAGTAATTACAGTAAGTTGCAGGAGTTTGAAAAGTGTAATCAATTATGCAGTTTAAAAAACTGGTTCCCAGTTTATAAAACACTGATTAAAAGCAATGATACATCCCCCTGTACTGCATTGAGGCTTACTGACTTCTGTCTTTCCATGCGTTTGTCCTCAAAGGTCTCCAGCAGTGCCTTTCTCCTCCTATGGTATGCACCACACCAGCCTGCTGAAACGGCACATTGCCCACCAGCCCTCTGTGAACGCTGACCCAGCTTCCCAGGAGATCTGGAGATCTGAAACACTCCTTCAGGTACGTTGCATTTAAGGATGAAAATGCCCTGCAACATTTCTTTTTGCTCACTGAGGGATCTCTTCTTTTTAAAGCAGAAGCAGCTAGGCCAGTTTGCTTTAGCTTGGTTTTGGAATTGAGCAGTGCAGCTGTTGCTTTCTGTTAATCAACAAAGAGCCACTGTGAAGCAGTTAAGTTGTAGCTTAGAAAGGCTCTTAATATCTTATTTTAGCCTAGGGATCTAACAAATGATCTCAGGCATTTGAGTATTTTTTTCTGGAAAAGTTTCTGAGCCTGATTTTCTTTTTAAAATCTTAGATCAGTTCTATGCTCTGTGCAAAGATTAAACACAGCCAAGTTGGTTTTGTTCACTATCAAAAGAAAAGAAAGGAAGGAAAAGAAAATCTGGATTTAGCAGTTGTTCTGAAACAAGTTCCTACCATGTTGCTTAACTGACTAATTGATGCCTGGCAGGTGCTAAGAGTTTATCATCTCAGCCATTGAGATGATAACCTGAAACATCTTGAATAGATGTCTATTTACCAGTACAGCTTAGTTTTCAAGTTACATACTGTGGTCTTCCTTATGCTTATCTTCTGACTGACAGTGCAGGATTATTTCTCTTTCCCTATCTGAGAAAATACTTGTTTTGCAGATCTTTGTTGAAATGTGGCTTCATCATTATTCACTGGAAATGTATCAGAAAATGCAGTCCCCTCACGTCAAGGTAATAGTTCGTACTGCATTTGTGAACATCACCTGATGGTTGAGCTCTTACCTTGGGGTAAATCTCTTATTCTTTGGATAATTTTTTGTATATTGGTCCAAAGGAAAGAAATAACTTACCAGAGTATGTACATGAGTGTGTCAGAGTTGATAATCTAGTTACAAAGAATGTTGTGAATAAGTGTGTCATCCAGATTTGCCTTCATTGCAGAAGTTGTGTTAGTTTTGTTCTGGTTTTTGTTTCTTTTTTTTGTTCAAGATGAGTTTGTGGGATGGTCACAACAATCTGAACATCAATGTTAAAGTACTAATGATTGAGGAGATGCTACTATAAAACCATTGTGTTAAATCCCACTGGGGCAATATGACTGCTAAAAATAGCTAAAACTGATTTCCAGCAGAGATAGCAACTGTTACTGAAATACTAATTAGTAATTTCTAACATCCGTAACCATATTTTAGCCAAAATACAAATTTAAAAAAAAAATCTTATGAAACTGCCATTTTTATTGTTTCATGTTCCAAAATATGCTTTTCACCATAATGGTGTCAGAAGCAGTTCTGTAGCTACAGAGTTTGGATTATCTGACAAGCTCTTGCTCAGATAATATGCTGTTGTAAGCAGTTTGTGGTGGCCTGTTCAGTAACAAACTACTGCATGTAAGAAGTAAGTAAGTGTTGGGGAGGCTAAGATTAGCCCATAAAGGCATTATAATATGTGAAGGGAATTTGAAGGAGAAAATGTTGATCCTCTGAATTCCCTCTGGGTCACAGTGGGACTTTCATAGAAGGGGAGAGAAATAATAAAAGCTAGTCAGGATTTATTCCTGTGTGGAAGTGCAATATGAGAGTAGATTGAGAAATTCTAATCCTTCACTCCACAGGATATGAAATAAAACACATTTATATTTAGCTAGGGAAAAACATTGGAGAGCTGAAATGTGATGGGTTTTGTCTTTTATTCTCAAAGTTGAGGTCAAAATGCAAACTCACTAATGTTGCAAAGTCTCCACTTGGGACTCCCAGCAGCATGGCTGTGCACCTGTGATGGAAAGGCTTTGCTTGAAGTACCTTTGGTCTGTCTGTCTGTCCAGTCTCTGTGCATCAAGCGCTGTGCTTAGGCCAGAAATGATGATTGCTTTAAACTTCTCTCCTCTGTTCACCCTCTGTATTTCAGATGCTCTCTTCTAGCACTAGGGAGGAGCAGTTGCAGACAATGACTCTCCACGTTATGGTGGAGTAGGGCCTAGGTAGAGCTTACAGTTCTCTGAAATCAGCACTTCAGGATCCTCCACAAGGTGTGTTGAGCCACAACTTGGGCCCATAACTCCCTGATGGTATTTTATAGTTTCATCTTTGATGGGAAGTAATGAACATGTAAAATAGGAAGTCTTCCCTCTTTGGGGAGGGTGGAGCACTGGAATGGGGGACTGGAATTCCCTGACACACATAAATGGATGAAGGATCTCTCTTGCAGGACTGAGGAAAGGTTCCAGATCAGCTGTGGGCGGGACTGTTCATTAGCCTGTGATGCTTAAACTGAACTTTGTAGACTGGGTGGGCTGAAGGAGAACAGTCTGCCTTGTAGTTCCTCAGATGAGGAAGTAGGACGTCCAGAAGTGTAAGTCCTATTTTAACACAAGCATTAAAGACCTTGACTGGAGACCCAAGATGGCCCTATACCTTATTCTTAAAATTATTGAAAATTATGCAGGTTCACTTGATTCCATTTAGCCTGTTGTGTGTTTGGAAGGAAGGGTAATTAGTGACCATCCAGTCCTGGATCTAGAGCTGTTTGACCATCAGTGATTTGAAATGGCTGCATATCTGCATTGGAAAGTGGGGTGAGGTTTTTCAGAACTTGCTCACTGTTTGTCCAGCAACCTGATTTTTTTTCTTTCATAGGCCAAGACAGATCTTAGACAAGTAGCTTTCTTGAGAAAGAGATTATAGATTTTTCCTTAAACCTTGTTAATGTCATCACAGACTTCCCTTTATAAGGCAGGGGCATTAATAGTAAGCAGTTTATTTTGAGAAGATATAGTATATTACAGCTTTGAAATCTTTTTGGGTCTGCTGTGAACCTGAGGTTGATGCTATTTGCTATGCTGTCACTGTTTTCCCTTCAACTATTTTTCAATTCTTTTGTCTGTTTGTTTTTCCTTTCTCTGATGATCTAGAGTCCAAGTGTGCAGCATCTTTTTTCCTATTCCCTTCTGCAAGAAACCCTTAAAAAGAAGTAGTTTGATAACACTTCATGTAATGCTTCCTGACCTTCCAATGCCAGGTGTTCAGCCCCCAGCCCTGCATGTGGAACACCCATTAAAATACAGGAGCTTGCAGGTTCCTGTGGCAGGGGAGTCAGTTTGGAAGCAGACGATCTGCCCCAGCTGTTGGGGAGCCTGCAGTAACAATCCTGCCACTCTAAGGGTGTGAAACCAAAAGCTGCCAAACTGACACCGGAGGAGATGGGGTAGAGGCTGTTTAAAGACAGCAGAGGTGTGATCTGGAGAGTTGGTTTAGATGCTTGACAACAGTCATTGGGGTCTGTGTACTGTACATTTTTTGTTTTATGTTTTTTCATTTATTTCATACATGTGTGTCACTGTTGCTACAGTATCCTCTTCACTATCATTGTCAGAAATACTGTTTAGGTTGTTCCTTCAAGAAGGGATCTGGCTGAGGCTTGCAGAGACTTCAGTGTTATGGCAGGATGCCTTTTGCATCAGCATATAACACTGCTAGGTATGTCTTTGCCTTTTTAGATATGTAATGTTTTCTAATAGCAAAAGTGATTTCCTATTTTGAGGAAATGCACATGACCTGCAGCCTTCCCAAATGGCCTTTAAGTAGAAAGAAGATATTGGATTTCTCTTGGGCAGGAAACTTCAATTTGAGTTTCTTCCACATACAAACTGTCCTTCTCCAGCAGAGCAGGAAGAAATGACAAAGTTTACAAAATAGATGTAAAATGCTTGCAGAATACTGCACTCTTTTACTCAGTTTTTAATAAAATACCATAACAGTATATAAATCCTTGTTACTGCAGTTCAATTCACTTTTGAAATGGGGAATTTATTTGGCAAAAGTTCCATATCCCCTACCAGTCCTTGCTCTGTGCATTGCAAAGTAAATAGCCACTCTTTTGACACCTGCTCCCAGTTGTATTTCCCAGTTGATAAAGGATAAAAAATACTGTGGAATCAATCTACAGGACACCAGAAAAAAGAGGATACTGTGGCTGCAGTTGTTATTGTGATATGTTGTCCCTGACTGTATTTGTGATGTTCATTTTCCCCCCACCCTTCTTCCTTGGGCTCATTCTCACTTTTTTTTTCTCTTGCTCTCTTCTCTCCTTTTTTCCCTCCCCCCTTCCTTTTTGTTTCTGTTGTCTCAGCTGGAGGTTCTCCACTACCGACTCAGTATCTCCAGTAAACACCACGGTAGTCCTGCCCAATCCAGCTACCAGGCCCTCCACGCATACCAAGTATTATCATCTTTTCATTTTGTTTCCTTTTTAAAAATCTTGTTCCATCATATAATCTGCGAAGTGTATTGGTGCTGGCTGTACAGCAGCTTCTTCTGCCAAGGTGTGGTTTTATAATTTGAGAACACTGCATTGAAATTCACTAATTTTTTCAGTGAAATAGATACTGAGAGATATTTGCAAAGGTCATGGAGAAAAGAGTTTAACGTATTATGGTAATGGAGAAAAGAGTTGAACTCTAGCATGTTATGAGGACTAATTGGAAACTCTATTTCTAGAGATACATTCTTGCAATTTAAGACTTACCAGCTATGCTGTTTTTTGGCACCAAAGCTGTCTTCACCAATGGCAGATTTCTGCCTCTCACACAGTAGTCATTTAAGCAAACCTTGCCTGGAAGAAAAGATCAGAATTTGCATGGCTGTCACCCAGATTAAGGTAGGTAACATCTGGGGGTTTTTAGCCAAGGAAATGTCATTGGATCATACTAAATTTGTGGTGGCAATGTCAGCCTGACTGTCCACTTTTGCAAAAGCACGAGTGGTACATTTGCAGATTGTTCAGGAAATGTGCATGCAAAAACATTCCTGTTGGAACAGATTGCTGATTCCTCTTTCCCTACTTCAGCCCTTTATTCATTGGGTCTTCGTTTTGGGAATGGGGAGGGCTAAGCTTATGTACTATAAAGCTCTTTAGCACTACATGGCATTTCCCTGCTCTTTAATCCTTTTTTTGTTTTGTTTTAATTAAGTGCTATGATATCTCAAGGTGCTGTTTAGAAAGGAACACAGAAAGTACTACTTTAAATCTTTTTTACTGTTACATTTATCTAATTACTGTGTTAAGAATGGCATACATCCATCCTGTTCAAAAAGGTTTGACAACAAAAACATTTGTGGGGGAAAAAGAGTTTTTAAACCAGTGATGATCATAATGGTGGTGATCCAGGTTAAGAGGAAATTATAAGAATTGCTATGTGGAAAAACTGCTAACATCACCCAAAATGATGTATTGAAATAGGGTGGTTTTGTAAATTCCAAAGGTACCTTCAAGGGAGGGGGCTTAGGATTTTTAAAATTATGCCCTTTCAAGGCCTATAGCAGAGTACTCAGCCTCTCTAATTGCTGTGGAGATCCACACAACTTCTTGGAGTTCTACCCTCTTGCTCAGACTCATCAGGACTGTAGAAAGCATGCTGATACAAGTAGGAGCTGTCAAAAACAAGCCCAGCCTTCATTAGAACTGGTAAAGGTTTATCCCTCTCTTAGAAGAGTCTCAGATCTGGCTGCACTACAGGACTGTATCTGTCACTGAGCCTGGAATCTCTTCCTGGAGTGAATGTCACAGTGTATTGAAAATCTTAAAGAGAGTGTGAAAACACATCTGCTTTGCCTCAGGTGTTGCTGAGAAAGGATGTAAAGACACACAGAGACACACAGTCCCTCCCTGCCTCAAGCACTGGAAACTTCTTGCAGCTATTGTCCAATACATCTTTCCAGCACTTTATATTATATTTGCAGCTGTAACTTACATTTTATGTACATTATTCTTGTCAACTTCTGTGAAATAGAATGCAAATTTCAAAATCTGCCTTCAGTGGTGGATTGAGATTAGTTCACTTCTCTTAAAGCAGATGATAGTAGCAAAGGGGTTTGTGCTTTGTCTGCACATTCTGCAGCAGACCCACTCTGGTGCTGGGCACCCAGGAGAACCAGCTCATCTTTTCCTTGTTCACCTCCCTGCTGTATCACTCACTTGCTCATTAGTAACAACACTGTGGCTCACCATCATTCCTTGTGCTACTCCCACCCAGGCTCTCCCCCTAAGGATGTTAGAACCAGCAAGATCTCACAGGACTCAAAACAGTTCTTATTCTTACTATAATTCTGTCTAGGATTATTCTCTTTTGTAAAGCTGATGAGTACCAGCATAGGAAGGAGAACTCAGTAAAGCCAGCCATGAGCATAAAGAAAGGACCTGCTGTGCTTCTGCAGCAATGAACTTACAGCCATAATGAAAGGCTGAATATTCTTTTTTCAGAAAGGGGTAAGTCAAAATCTACAAGTTATTCTGTTCTTTAAAGCTAGCCTAAAACTCAGTGCATTAGAGCACTGTAGATAACTTTTCTTACAATCCAAATATGGTACTGTTTCTTAGTGAACTGATGGCAGCAGATTGATGCAGCTTGTCCTGGGGACCAAGCCTGTCCAAAATCAAGTGGCACCAAACTATGGTGAAGAACCTAGAAGGAAGAGAGCATTTCCTGTATTTTGATCTGAGAATATAATTTTCCTGAATTCCCTGGACATTTAGCTAATGACACTCATTAATTGCCTCTCTTTTGTTTTGAATCTAGGAGTCATTCAAGCCCACTGAAGAGCACGTGTTAGTGGTAAGACTGCTTGTGAAACATCTGCATGCTTTCAGCAACAGCCTGAAACCAGAGCCTCTCTCCCCCTCAGCCCACTCCCACACAGCCAGCCCACTGGAGGAATTTAAAAGGTTGGTACATGAGCATGTCTCTGAAATCTATAGAACTTCTCCCTGAAAAGCTGAGCTTTCTCCATGAAAATCTCAGCTTTCTCAGAGAGATCGAATTACATTGTTTTGATGCTAAATACAGAAGTACATTATTAAAAGTACATGCGAGCTAATGGATCATGTTTCTCACATCCACTGAGGGGGGGCAGCTTCAGCAGCAGCTATTGCACTAGTTTATAGAGAAAAGCAAATGCTACCAGAGGATTCTGGCCAAGGTTAGTTTAGTATTTCATATTTAATAATTTGAGTTGAAATTCAATGGCTTGGAGTAGTTTCAGTTAAAAAAGAACAATTTTTGCTCAATTCTCTCTTTGCATTTGTGAAAGTGTGTTGGGTTGTTGGTTGGTAGGGTTGGGTTTTTTGTTTCTAAAATTTGCTGCCAGTTGATACATGGGACTGTCTTTGAATCTTTTTGCAGGGTTGTGATTCCTCGGTTTGTCCAGGAGAAGCTTTATATCTTTCTGCAACACTGTTTTAACCACTGGCCTCTGGATGCCTCTTTCAGAGCAGTATGTACCTGCTTCTCCACCTAAGTCTGTACTCAACAGAACTAGTTATTAGTTACTGCTGTTTCTTGGTCTTTACATCTCTCTTTTCTAGAGCAGTAGAATTCTTTATATAAGAAATTTTAAAATTAACAAAAAACCCTTTCTGCCTTCCTCTCCAAAAAAGTATTGGCACTCATGTGGGTTTATGTGTGATTTTGCTTAGGTTCTTGAGATGTGGTTAAGTTACTTGCAGCCTTGGAGGTACGCGCCCGAAAAGCCACCACAAAGCACAGAGCCTTTGCCTCGCAGCGTCTCTGAGAAATGGTGAGGAGGGGGGCAGCTATGAGTAATCTGAGCCAACCCTCATGGAGATCCTGAGTAAAACATCAGTATTTCAGGAACTATGCACCAACCTGAAGTAAATTCCTATACAAGACTAGAGATGATTTCTTAGAACACCAGTTTTTCTTTTGAGAGTGTTTTGTCTCAGTGTAAATTGACCATGTTTCCAGAGACAATATAAAACATTCCCTTGGTGGCTTATTGGGTAGAAGACAAAATAACAAGTCTTTAAATAGATGTACTCACAAATCTTGTACTCATTCTGACAGGGCTGCCTTCATTCAAGAAAACCTACTCATGTATACCAAGCTGTTCGTGGGATTTCTGAACAGAGCTCTTCGAACAGACTTGGTCAGTCCAAAAAATGCCCTCATGGTGTTCCGAGTTGCTAAGGTCTTTGCTCAGCCCAATCTTGCTGAAATGATCTTGAAAGGTAAAAGGATATTTTGATATCTTACAATCTGTTATCTGTCTCAATCTTTCTTCACAACAGTTATATCTCACCCCAGAAGCACTGAGGTGAATGGAATTCTCTCCCATTTTACATGCTATTTTGCCATTCAAAAGTCTGTCTTCACTCATGTTTGTCAATTGGTTTAGTAAGTCTATAGTTCTCTTCTAATCATCATAGATTTCATTCCACAATTTTTCTTTAAAGAATATAGAACACAATTACAATGGCCAGTTTTTCTTATACTTCTATTACTTCATTATGTACTTCAGGATTCAAACTTTGTATATCTCTATCCCTATACATAGTAAAAGAGTCATGCATGTACTTCAGGATAATTAGGAAATAATAAATTTGGGAGTGGTGGGATTTGACAAGTATCAATGTCTGAAGTATGTTTCTTCACTGCCTTTTACTGAAAAATGTTACAGACTTAAAATGCTGCTTATATGGTCTGCATTAAATGCACTCTGACATTTTCTACTCTGGGCAGAGAGAAGTAAATAATAAAAAGTAATTAAGCCTCTTTCCCCTTAGAACTCACTCTCTAAATCAAGTTGCCCAGCAGCCTTAAGGCAGCTGGACCTTCCCCAGGCAAGACCAGTATTATGTAACTGTCTTCACTGGTTTTTTTCAAATTCTAGGAGAACAGTTATTCCTGGAGCCCGAACTTGTTATTCCCCACCGTCAACACCGACTCTTTATGAGCCCCACTCTTGGTGGAAGTTTTTTGTCATCACGGTCTCCAGCTGTTACAGATGCCTCATTTAAGGTGAAGAGTCATGTTTACAGCCTGGAAGGACAGGACTTCCAGTATAAACAGATGTTTGGCACAGAAGTCAGGAATTTGGTAAGCAACAAGCTCCTTGTAACCTGCCTTTCTACTTTGAAGATGTTTTCTCAGTGCCGAGCATCCATGTCAGGAGAAGTTAAGAGTGGAAAACTTCACACCCTGCATTACTCTATAATTTAGTTTCCTGACAGTGACATCTGGACCCTGAGGGGTCTCAGTCCAGCACAGCTGTAAAAATCTGCTTTTCTTTGATAAATAATAAGTGGATGTAACAGCCTGCTTCCTTGGAGCAGTATATGGTATTTCCTCTCAAACATGCTTACTGTGATCTTCTGATTGATCAGTACCTACCAGCAAGTCAGACAAAAGGAGCAGGAAAAAGAAAAAGCATCTGAAGAACCTAAGCAGCACTGAGGTTTCTTAAATTCTTTGACAGAACTGCCTCTGCCCTATTGGAAGTCCAACTAACAGTCAGCACAAATCCATATGCAGTAAAGGGAGTTTGCTGGGATTGCTCTCACTTGCAGCTATGAAGGCAGTTTTATCCCTGTATTGATGTTTAGTGGTCCTTTCTCTTTGTCCCACACAATTTTGGTTTTTGTTTTAGGTGTTAAAACTGGCTCAGTTAATTTGTCAGGCACAGCAGACAGCAAAGTCCATATCAGACCATTCTGCAGAGACAATGGCCAGCCAGTCCTTCTTCTCCTGGTTTAGATTCACACCATCTGAGATGAATGGTTCCTACTCAGGCAATGACCTTGATGAAATTGGGCAGGACAGCATCAAAAAAACAGATGAATATTTAGAGAAGGCACTGGAATATTTGTGCCAGATCTTTAAGGTACGTAACATCTTTCTAAGAACCTGTGCAGTGAGAACAAGAATCAGGATTTGTCACATGTACATCTGTGTCACTTGTACTTTGTGGGGTCACAAAGTTATCGAGACCTTCCTAGTAAATTTTAACATCTTCTTGACTTTACCTGACCACTTTAAAAGCCATTTTCAATATAGATGGAATGGGGTGTTCTGAATTTCTAAGTATCAAACCTACAACTGCAGCTCTGGATGAACTGTTAAACTTACAAAAATAACAGATTCATTTCTGTGCAGCCACACTCCCTCATACAGAATTGCCCTAGGAGACAGCTCTTTGACAGTCTCTTGAGAGCTAAGGGAGATACAAACCAGAGCATTTCTCTAGAACTGGACTAGCACAGACAAATCTGGAGAGGTTCATCTCATTTTGATGTCTAACCAACATCCTATTAAACAGTTCTTGGTATCTGAGCTGGCTGTCAGAGACTTCCAATGCTAATGAGTTTGTTAATCGAGAAGTAAATTAAATAGGGGGTAGATCAAACACCTGCTTTAGAACTGTTTTTTTCTTGTGTAGCTGAGTGAAGCCCAGCTGACTCAGATGATGATGAAGTGTGGGACAGCTCAAGACGAGAATGGAAAAAAACAGCTTCCAGACTGCATTGCAAGTGAGAACGGCCTCATTCTTACACCCCTTGGCAGGTACCAGGTGAGAGAGAAATGATTCTGTATCACTCCCTAGATTGTTCTTGAAAAAAAGTTGTCCTTCCATGATGAAGTGCAACTTGCTTGGGGTAAGAGAGGTGCCAGTAAAAAGGTGTGTTTCAGATGGGAGCTACAGGATGACGTGTTTATTTTCCCATTTCTAGATCATAAATGGCTTACGTAGGTTTGAGGTGCAGTATCAAGGGGACACTGAGCTTCAGCCCATCCGCAGCTACGAAAATGCTGCTCTTGTCCGTCTCCTGTTCCGCTTATCCTCAGTGCTCAACGAAAAGGTAAGTACAGCACTGCCTCCTTCTGTAATCTCCACTGCAAATTTCTGTTCTTTACTCCACACGTACATATACAACACTTCATTTGTTCTTACTCCATCTTATTTATTGTGGTCTAGATGGGTAGTTCTAGTAGTAAGAAGCCTTCTTCTGTACCTGTAATTCTGTTTTTCCAACAAAAAACATTGCAAATGTGATTTATTAAGGGACTCTCGGTTGATGAACAATGGAGTAACATTCAGAATTAACACTTCTAAAACAGGAGAAGCAAATTATTTTCTTAGGTATGAGGAACACAAGGCAAGGCTGCACTAAGACAGTTCTGCTGTTTAAAAATGCAGTTTGATCCCTCATTTCCTGTAATCCTCATTCTATAAATGAAGAAAACCATAAAATAAGTTCCTTTATGACAGCATTTGCAGGAGGACACTAACTTTTAAATGCTTCTTACCTCAGTTTGCTGATCAGATGGAAGTGCTGTGCTCCAGGGAAGATTTTGTTGGCAGACTTTGTCGCTATCACCTGACCAACCCCCAGCTCATACAGAAAATCAGGTACAGCCCTGTGGTGAGGGACAGAACAAGCCAGAACTGGGGACCCAGGATCAGTCTGAGGTTTCTGGCCAGCTACAGGACTCTGATTTCTTTGCTGATGATCTACTTCCTTGCATCCTGGTTTTACATTGGGCCAGTTGGCTGTACATTCATCATCCTAAGTGGATATTTTCTCTATGCTGTAATAATGACTTTTTTCTTTGAAGGATGGAAACCACATGAACACTAGTTTCCTCTTCCTGGCTTGTAAAAATAAATGTTTTAAGGATGAGCCTGGGATTCCATTACTAAAATGTTTTAATTAAATCAGATCATCCTAAAGTATTTTTTAATACTAAAGTTAATGGAGTTTTATAAACAATGATGTGGCCTTGTAGAGATAATCAATGTAAATTTTATTTTTATAAAAGTGTTCCTGTAGACTCTAGTGAATATGTTGTTTGGTTTTTTTTTGAGGGGGAAAAATGAGCCATGAGTATTTATAAAACTGCAGTCATGTCATAGGTAGATGCCATCACTAACCTCTTGACCAGGTCTTCCAGTTTACAAAGGACAATAAGGATAGTGGTGCATGACATACAGAGCCATTTATGATTTCGTCCTCTAACCTTCAAATCCTGTGGGTTTTCACTTAGCATAGAACATAGTAACCCTCATCCAATGACACTGGTACCTACCAGGGGAAGAGCAGTACAATGTTAGCATCCAACACAGGAATAATAATAAATTTATTACAGTAGAAACAAACAGATAATGCATTAGCTCATGTACAAAATACTGATAGCATTCTGCTGCCTCAGTCAGTGCTCACTAAGTACCCACATTTAAAAACATCCTAAAACTGCTGACACCACATGGATTTACAGAGGTCATAGCAATTTTTTGACACTACTGTAAGAGAGCCCAGCTACTCTTTAAGGCTCACTGCACAATATGGAGAGAAATGGGGCAGGATATAATTGGAACATCTGATACTTGAAATTCTCCTGCACCAGGAACTTAAGAGGGAGCAACTTAGACACAGGGGGAGATATGAAAAATGCATTAAATTAGAGTTATATGGGGTAAATGTTTTCATTCAAAGTGCCCAAGAATAAGGCAGCTGATGACTGACTTGAGTGCCCATCATTGTTCAAGGCACAATATATTAGTTGTCAGTTCTACTCCTGAGAGGTTTTTTTTGCCTTTTCTGTTTAAACAAACTGATGTAGTATAGAAACATTTTCAGTGCACTGCATTAACTCCCAATGGAAGCCAGATGCCTCAGAAAGACTCTGAAAAGAAGAAATGTAGCTATGAGCCTGCTGGATTGATTTGTGTCACTTGGCCTTTATACTATTGATTTCCCCCCCCGCTTACATACAGATTTACTGAATTTATAGAGCAACTCAGTGTGCACATTAGTATCTCTTCTTTCTCATCAGCCTTACTCTTCTGGAGTGAGAAATGTGGTCCATGCTAACCAAAAACTGTTTATACAAAGTAGCATTTAAAATATGCTACAAAATACCTTTTTTGCACTGTTTGGTTCCACATTCCCATCCCCAAGTATAATTATCCAGATTTATCTCATATTTAAGGGATGCCTTGAAAGGATGTAATTTATCCCATCTCTGGTCAAAGCTGATAGTCAAAAAGATCTCCTACACCCCCCTGGGACATTTGCAAGCACATTCTAGTTGCAGCTCATTTATTTCTGGGGTAGTATCAGGTCACAAAGCATACAGTGTGAAAGAAATACTGGCACTGAGCAAATTTTGAAGCAAATTAGGACATTTTTTCCCTACCCCTCTTATACCAGACTCCCTGATGGAAGTCCACAAATAATTTCTTCTCTAAGAAGACAATAAAAATTCATCCTAAATACAGTCTTGAGAACCATATATACACATTTTGTATGTTTGAAAAGACTGGCAAAAGTCCACAGAGGCAGAAGATAGAAAGCATGAAAGCTAAGTCTAACATCAGGTTCTCTACTGAACCTGACAACCTAGAAACAAAACAACATAAGGCTTCTTTCTTCTGAAGTAACTTCCCCACACTGGTTTTCCAGTGGTATGTGGAAGAGGTCAGCTGTTGAGACCGTTTTTGCTTCATGGTTTAGGAGGTAAGCTGTTATGCAGCAGAGAGACAGGCCTGACGAATGCTTTGTGCCCACGTGTTCAAGAGTGCTGTGACTGAATGCTTGTCTGGGAGTTGCAATAGTTTTGAAGTCATGTATCGATACACTGACTGCAAAAAGGGATTGGCTGCTGGAAAAAAAAAAGAACAGATAAAGGAAGTTGTTGTAAAAATAATATTAAAAACATTAAAGAGCAATGTTAGGTGTTCACACTTCCCCACTACTGCCACATACACATGCCCAACAAATGTCATGGC
Organism: Erpornis zantholeuca; assembly: GCA_013400515.1. Lineage (NCBI taxonomy): Eukaryota > Metazoa > Chordata > Aves > Passeriformes > Timaliidae > Erpornis > Erpornis zantholeuca. Next base: position 595,291 of record VZTN01027634.1, read on the forward strand.
AGCTTTTTCATACCATACTGTCTGGGGTTCTTTATCCACAAAGGGCTCTGATCTGGATAGTCTGCTGGAACACTGAGCTGGAGTGGTGGGACATTTGGGAGATTCTTGTCATCTAGAAGGCAAACACACTTCCATCAGAACAGAGCATTTCTTGCCAGACAGTAGGCTTTTTGTGCATAATTGGGCTTGGTTTCTAGATCTGAACCCCAAGGAGAAACCAGACTGCACATTTCATCTTACCCAGCTTGCATATGAGATGAACTGTGCCATTATTACTGCAGTGTGAAGGGTCCAGGTTCACCAGGAATTTAGGATTTAATCTTGCAACTTCTCCTTGTAAGACATTTGGTATGGTTTGTCTTTCATCCTCTTCATATTTCCGTTTTCGAGGGGAAACAATTGGGGCCCTGTGTAAAACACAGTCCACAAAAGGACCAGGTGAAAATGTGCCAGCACTGTACTTGTTAAATACTTTACATGTGAAAAAAGAAAAGCTCTAAGTCATCCAAAAACCCATGTGCTCTTTTAATAGTTTCTACAAAACCATTTTTCTGCAATAATGAGCACTGAAGGCAGGCAGCAGGCCCGTGGTACGTACGTGATGGGCTGCCCGTGAATCGCCGTCATCGCCGGCATGAACGTCCGGTACAGGGAATGGTTGAACACTGGTGAGCGGATGTTGGCCAGAACAGCATCCAAAAGTGGCTGACACAAGTACTGCTGTTTGGTAGGGGGCACTGGGGGAGGTGGGGGAGTAGGCTGAAACACAACAGAAGCCCCTTTTAATCATCATCAAAAATAGAAATACCTACTATTAATTCTGAAAAATTTTACAGCAGTAAAATTCCAATGCATGGAATGCGAATGATTCTCGAAACTGTATATAGTAACATTAAGGGAGGAAGTACAGCAAAAAAACCCCATATGCAGTTTTGGTTTAGGAAGGCTATCCTGAAATCAGCCACACTCCATAGAAAGAATTATTCAAGTCTCAGCACAAAGCACAAGAAATTGAAAGTTCAGTTAAAAGATATATACAGGTGACTTACATGAAGTAAATGTTTGCCCATTTTTTCCTGTTTTCTTACTTTTTTCAACCTTACTTGAAGTTTTAATAGCATGAGTAATAAAAACTGCAAAAATTATCCTGCCAAATCTTCAGACCTTTTGGAATTAATTGCTTATCTTTGCTGGCACAAAGCATTACATACCACAGCCATATCATTTTTCAGCTTCTCCAGAGCAATTTCACATTTCTGCAGCGTCTTCAGAGGGCACCTGCAGAAGAGGAGAAATTTCATCGACATCACCCACAAAATGGGCTCAGCTGAAGTGTTTCTGCTATCTGAGCCCCACAGCCAGCCTCAGTGGCAACAGGGCTGGATGCTAAACAGACTTCTGGAGTAGCTGGGAAAACTGACAGAAAAAGTTACCTCTTTGAAGGGTCAGTCAGGATATCCAAGAGACTCTTCATTTTACTCAGGTCCTTCTTCCTGTCTGAAATAGTATGAGAAACACAAACACTGACTACAAGAATAGCTTCTGTTCTTGCAGACAGAAATACAACATACTGTCAAAAATGAAAACATAAGCCAAAACTAAAGAAAGTAGCAAGGATTAAAGACCTGCCATCTAATCCTAAGTATATCCAAAGCATAAACTCTACATGTTTCAAAACCATCAGAAGTAAAAGAAAAACTGATGAGGATTTAAAGGTAAGGATTTTTCCCACTCTTCACACTAAAATCTTTAGTTAGAAGCAAGAAAGCACAGCTAACTTTCTCTGACATTTTTAATCCCTGGAAAAGAAGTCACCACAAGAGACAAAGTACTGCTTCTTTCAGCAGGTAAGAGAGCTTACACAGAGAAATGCATGGCCAAGTATAGGAAACTTCACCTTCATTTTTATCTATTTTATTGATCATCCTCCGGAGTGGCTCAATGTATTTTGATAGCTGCTTGAGTTTTTCCAGATACTGCTGCTCCTCTGACTGACCAGAACTAGCTGGACTCATGACAGAATTTGGATTTCCTAGCAAAAAGGAAGACTGCATGTCACAGGGTGGTAAAAGATACTGCAGAACATTATTCTTGCATTTGAGAATCTTGATGTCTAAGTGTAGCTCATGTCAAATATCCAAATCCACAACAGGACACCCTCCATAGTTTAAGTGCTTGCCCAAGTCTCTAGTCTTTGTGTAGAAATAACATGTTCTATGGGCAGAACAGCAATTCCCACCTAATCCATATTTTTCTGAAAAGTTCCAAAGTTTCATATACCCATTTTCTAGGTCTTTATCTTGCCTTCACTCTGATGCTTTAAACACTAAATAAACACAATAAATTCACTACAGTTGTTTTTAAGTGGGTCCTTTCCTAACTGCAAAGCACACAACACTGGCATGAGGATCCAGTATGTTACTTCCATTCACACTATCACAAACTGTTTATTAGGTCTGGGAGGGAAGTGCAAAGTGCCAGAGGACACCTGGGAAGGTGCTCTGGAGCAAAGCAGCCTGCTGCCTGTGATTAAGTGGTTATGTCCTTTACAACTGCACAGTGTCACTAAGGGTTCCTTCCTGTTGGAACTAAGGAATCATTATGCCTCTATAAATTTGCTCCATTTAATTAAGTATCATTCTTTTTTCAAAATACGGGGGAAGTTAGAAAACCATCACATAGTTCAGTGATGAGAAAAGAGGTTTCAATTGATTTTGATTTGGGAATCCAAGCTGTTGTGTTATGTGGTGTATGTGACATGTTCACTACTTGCAATGCCAGCTGCTACGTAGAACTCTTGGTAGTTTACATTGTGCCAAAAATAACAGGTTTCCCAGGAACTATTAGAGTCACCAAAACACAGCCCAACTCATGGGGTTGTCTGCAGTATAGCTCTCAGATCATTTACCTGGAGTGTTTAAAGGACCTGGGGATGGGACACTGAAGTTCTGAGGTGTTCGTGCAGCTGCTGGGCTCTGCGATGGTTGTGGAGATGGACTGGGGAGAAAGCTGCTGGGTGATGGAGCAGGGCCAGAGCTGAAAAATAGGCATAAAATCAAACCCGACAGGATCTGACAAGGAGGGATCATCACCCTATAAGCAGGTATGATTTTAGTAAGCATTGTTATGGCATTCTGCAGTTCTGCCTTGGCGAGGATTTCTTTATGTAAAATGGGGGTTTTCACAGTGTATTCAGCACAGTCTCCCCTGTGCTCCCAGTGCAGTTGGTATTAAAATTCATTCACTTCAGCGGAAACAGAGCAAGATAAACTAAATGTTTCTGAAAACCTCACACTTATAGCATTTACAGAAGTCCCAAAAGTTGCATGCAGCTCACCTGACGTTTGAGTTTGGCTGAGAAGTTGGCTGGCCTGGCTGAGGAGATGGCTGCGGCTGTGGTGGTGGAGGCATTGACTGTGGTGTTTGAGCTTGCTGGACAGGAGATGGGGATGACATCATGGTAATATTGTTCTGGCTGACCTGGAATGTGGGAAAAGATACAATCAGTAACAATGAAAGGGAGTAGAGGATGGGAACCTAACTAAAAAGCTTTACCTGTGGAGAGAAGTGTATCCTCAGGCCTACAAGAAATGAAAGCATTAGTTCCCTTTCTCCCCCATAAGGACACTCCCACCTGTATCGCTCTCGAAGTTCTCAGGGCAGTAAATCTTATCAGCTTCAGCAGAAATAACCATTAAGACTGCACATAGCTTGAATTAACTATATAAAAATTATTTTTCACTGCCCAAACCATCATGTTGCAATTAAAATGTCAGAAGTGCCATGTGAAAAACCTGGACTTTATTAGAACTGAAGAAAGAAAGAAAAGACAGTTCCCACTTGATAATTAAGTGTCAAAACACCCTTCTTATTTAAACATTTTAATTACAGTCTTCACAGATCTGTCAGACTTGTCTGTAGCTTCTCAACTGGGTTTCTTTAGGAAGAAGGAAGAAAAAAATTAGGTAAGCCAAATCACCAACATCTTCTTTAAATATCGAATTCCGAAAATCTGGGTGGAGATAGAAACTCCATATGAATGGCTGAGTGGAAAAAAAAATGAAGTAGCTTTCTGACCTTTGGAGAATGATGACGTGTGCCTAAAGGACAAAAAGACAGGTAAAAGGATTTCCAGAACAGCACCAAAATCTGAGTAACAACTAAGTTTATTCTGTCACTCTACAGTGCCACAGCCAGATGATACTCAAATTTGAGCAACTTCTCATGTTTGTTTTAATACATGTTTCCCCTTAATCACTTAAAACCAAACAAGAAAACCTGTGTGATGGCCAAGGCACGGTGATCATGTTTAAGGCACACGCAGAGCTCTTATGACATGAGGTTATAAATAAGTACATACAAAGATAAATGGAATTAGCCTGCAGAGGCAATATATTGTGGCTAATTAACCCATGTGTCCATTCTGTAAGTCATTGATTAGCATCTTTGAATTAACAACTATCCTTCAGTCTAAAGCATTTTTAAGCAAAGGTTCCAGTAAATCCACGAGTCCCAGACACTTCACCGGCACTGCAAATTGGTGTTGCCCTTCACTCTCTTGTTAATTATCCATCTAAATAATCCAGCTGAGGACATGATATATAACACATTGAAAAGTATTTAGCACATTGCATGGACACACTGACTACAACTGGAAATGCTTTCCTTGGTACATCACATTGCAGCTATACAAAAGGTCATACTTCCCCTCAAAAAAGGGCACAAACAATCCCCAGCTCAATGCAAAACTGCTAAACTTCAAGATACTCATCCATCCATGTTTATCATCCATTACAGAATAGTTTAAAATCAAATGCAGCAGGACATACTATGATGTTTTGTTCAATCTTCGATAACCCCAGTACCTTTGCGACCTCTCACACAAAGGTAATACCTAGAACAAGTGAGGCTGAAATTATATTATAAATCAGCTACAATATCTTCCTTTTCTCCATAGTCAACAACTACTGAGCCTGTGCTTACTGTTTTCCAAAGGAGGTGGATTCTTTAACAACATGTCTCTCCTCAACAGCTGGAAAAGTATTTCTGAGATTGAAAAGCACAGTTTGCCTCCCACGGACACCATGTTTGGAAGGAAACTGAGATGGACACTGCAAAAAGCATTCCCTGATTTTTCACAAGTCTATTTAATGTGCTATTGGACAGCAAATGATTTAGAGCTTACCCATTTGGCACCAAGGACATTATTCACATTCATTTATAAATGCTGCAGAAAAGTGAAGAAAAAGACATGCAGCATTTACTGTGCACATCAGCACTGGATGAATTGAATTTTTTTGCACAACCCCTCCTCATTCAAATACATGCACAGGCAAACTGATTTCCTTCTTGCAACAGGTTTGCTGTCAGCCAGCTTACTTTCAGAACAGCAAAGGCCAATGTCTAATAGTAAGCAAAACTGTGACATTTTAAAAAAACATTCAGAAGTGGGCAGCTCTGAACTTACTGCCTTGGTTTTCTTTGACAGCAGTTCATTTGCTACATAATAATTTCAGATGCTCTATAGAACAGATTTAAAAATATTTCAGATTTAGGTTTCTACATTGTTCACAGGACATGGATTAAGATTGTAACAATTTCATTAAATTTCACCTTCTAGGGAATGCTCTTCGCAGCTGACTCTGAGTAAAAAGAAGGTTTAAAAAAACCCAAACAAACAAACAACACACCACAAAAATCGCTATGAACCCAAAAGACAAAAAATCCCCTCCTCTCCAGAGCTTTAACTCCATTGAACTCATTCAACTCCAGAGTTAAGCCATGGTTACTGATCATTTGTATACCCTGCATCTTCAACAGATACAAGGAAATGCAACTACATATTTTTTCACCAAGGGATATGAATTTCTGCACATAAAAGCATGTCCATGGACAGCTACTACAACCCACTGAGTATGAATTTGCTCTGTGACTCTACAGGGACCTGATCATTACACCATACTCTAATTTTCTGAAGTCTTGCCCAAAGGATATTTAGGTTTGCACGATAACAGTTTCCATTTACACCCACTAAATCAAAGCTCTTCTTTGTGTTCAGAGCACACTGTCCTGGAAGATAAACCAAGCTATGAGTTCTATCTCCAGTTTGCTGAGTCTCAGGCACAGAACAGCACTCAGGAGATAAGCCTGGTAAAGGCTCTCAGTTCTAACTCTCTTGCAAACCAAAACACCAGGTGATTGTGGAATATAATGTCATATCAGTAATTTGTTTTGTTTGAAAAGACTGTAATAAGCAAAAAAACCCAACCAAACAAATAAACTCAATGTAGAACCAAATGAGTGTTGTGATAAAAAAGGACAGACTGTTTTGTCATATGGGGTAAAAATAAATAGCCACAAAGTATTGATATCACATCTGGTCCTTCGGTTGAAAAGCACTCTTCAGTGCAATACCAAGATTCTTTCCTAAAGAGAAAATACACCCTGAACTACCTACTACCACATCTAAATGGATTTTGATACTATAGTCAAGGAGAGGACACGCTCTTAAATGAGTGATTAATAACCACATATATCCTACAGCCCTTTATTCCTATTGTGAACAGCTGCAAGGACTCTGATGACAAGAAAGTTATATCCAACAGAGAATATTAGTTAAGCATTTTACAAGATTAAGAGGTGTAAAAGACAACATTTCTAATTTCTAATCTACCTAGAACCCGAACAAAACATTTTGGCAGACAGTACTAGAGATTCATGCTGATCCAGAGCTGTCAAGTATCTGGCAGGTCAGACTGCCTTTCAAAACATGTTTCTGGCCACCAGTAAACCATGACTCACTCACTCATCCTAGCACCTGCTTAGGATCCATTTTCACTCCAATCATTGTTCATGAAAAATTTCTCTTCTGCTTTGACCAGTTGTTCAGGCATCTACATTACTTTCCTGATCCTTGGCATGCTGAGGACACTTCCTGATGACCAGTTCACTTGGTGTCAGAAGTCAAAGCTCCTCAGTAACAATGACAGTGCTAAAAGATCACCCTACGGCACTGAATGCTTGAACTAGAAGTATTTTGCTATGAGTCAAATATTAAATATAAGCAAAACTAACACACATTGCTCATGGGAAAGCCTCAAATACTGTGTAAATTTCATATGGGAGATGATTATCTCAGTATATATAAACTGCTACAGCGACAAAAGCACAAAGTAAATTCCCTCTGACTCCAGGGATGCCTGGGGTTTATGACAGTTAACATATATACACTGTCCTGGATTGAAACAATCATCCATCTCCAACCAGAAAGGACAACAGATGTGTTTGCTTAGGACTGCAGAATCCTTTGGTCACTATCACTACCTTTGCAAACTCCTGAGAAGAAATGAAGTGCTCTGACCCAATGCATTTTCCAGCAACAGCTGGATAGGAGCTGCCAGCCTACCTACACTGGTTCTTCTCTGATGCAGGTTCAAGTGGAATCTTTCTGGCAGTTCCTCCTACACAACCATGAAAGAAAAGAACAGCTCAAATTTTTCTGTGTCCCTGATATCATGCCAAAAAGCTGCTCAAACTGAAACGAGCCAGCCTTACTAATAACGCAAGAAGCACCTGTACAGAGCACAAACATAAGCCAAGCAAGGTCCTGGACACAACACAGTAAGGTATACTGCAGTGCTAACTTGCAACACTCAGAAATGCACACTCATGGAGTGTGGCCCTTTAATTTGAGACTTGAATCAATTCTGAACATGGAAAAGTCTTAAATGTTAAAATAAAGATCTATGCCACTTAAAAAATACTTTATTTGATATTCCAAGCTCTCAGAAAAAAAAATTACTTAAAATGAAAATGATCCATAAAAAATCACAACCTAAACACACCAACACCCTGAGTAACACCAGCAAGTTCATTGTTTGATGCAAAAGTGAACGTCCCCTTGCTTGAAAGGCAGCGCTACAGACCCAGGCAGTGAAGCTTTGCACAATTCCTGACACAATGTGCTTTGACCCAGTAAATACCTGTGGCATTTGCTGTCCGCCCAAGGGGATGGAGCTTGGTGGTGTAGCAGACACAGCGGTGGTAGGCGGGAACCGTGGTCTGATTTGCATCCCACCTCGGGCCATAGGTGCGGTGATCATCTTTGAGGACAGAGGGACAACAGACAAAAGTAATCGCAAAACAAGAAATGCAGTGCACTGGCAGGATGAGAAGCACATGCAACCTTCAGGAACTGGGGAGGGGGGAGCGTGAAGGGAAGGTTAGTGAGCTTTTCTCTAAAGGTTAACCTAACGTGCTGGCTTGGAAATCAAACTCTTTTTTTATACTCCTATCAGTTTTCAGAGAGCACCTAATGAATTCCTGGTATCTTGAAAGAGCTGATAAGCAGACTCAGATCCGTGGGTCAAGGGTTGAGTATCCTGTCATTTTCATGAAGGACCTTTCCTAAATTTTTTCTGACATCTTAAAGTTCTAAAATTCTTTGAAATAAGTACTCTAAGATTGCTGTCAAGAATGCTCCATATAAGAAGCTCTGTAATGCCATAGGTTTCTGATGTGCTTTCCCCCACCGTGGACTCCAAGGGTTTAGCAGTATTTGCAAATGCCCCCTGCATTATAAGACATTTTGTCAGATTACAATGCTCCACAGTGAGCAAATTTCACACCAGCCTAACCTATGCCAGTATAACAATGCCAAAGACAACAAAAATGACTTCCAGGCTTGAAAAATCTATTTCCTTCTTTTTACAACCCACAGAATAAGTCAAATATACCTTTTAAGTTTCCACAATTTTGACAAATACCTATTCCTCTACTAAGTTGTGCTAAATTATCCTGAGTCCATGATCTTCCTCAAGCCTATTCATGCTTTTTGATTCTCCAGCTGTATAGAGTGAGCACATCCTAAAGCACAATCATTTAGGGTAAATGATTAAGGTTAGCATTAGAATGAATTATTTTAAAAAAGTATTAGGACTATGCTGTTCTGCAGTGTCTAAAAGTACATTTCAGAACCATCAGCCTGCATAAGCCACACAGATTTTTATATATACCTGTATAGCTCACTGTTAATTAAAATTTTATATTACACCACATACTGAGAATTTACAGCAAATTTTTGAGGTAGTATTCAGGTAACTTTGGCAGATTCGCTTATCAGTAAAAGAGCTTCTGTTTGGTACTTCAAAGATCTACAGTAAAGTTCTCTGGGCTACCTTTTTTTCCCTAGCTTACATGTTACCAAGGAACCTACACAATCCTAACTAACCTAAGAGATAATATAGTCTCCTTCCTGTAAACAGTTTGAGGCACTCCTGCTTGGTGTTTATGTAAATGGACTGAAGCAGCCAGCAACATGTCTCCAGAGAGTCAAAGAATGCATGTGCTTACAATTGTTAAAAAAAATAAAATTAAATACAACATAGCAAGACTGAAAAAGGAAAGCAATAACTGATAAAGAAAACAGTGTCAAATTCAGCACAGTTGTTAGTTCACAACATCAGAGCAATGCAGTCCCTTTCCATCCAGGCAAAGAGGGATGGTCAGAGACAGGATTTCAAAAGGGAAACAAATGAGAGCGCTTCAGACATCACACACACATGCACACGTGCACACACAGCATGCAACAGCCGCCACGAGCAAACACAACAACCCAGCACTGCCACAAAGCACAGGTGAATGCTACGAAGTGCAGTGAAGAGCTACAGTATCAATATGAGAGCTGGTGAAGCAACATAACCCCAAAAAAACCAAAAAAAATGGGGAAATTGCTATGGGGAGGAAAGAAAAAATATCCTTTCAGGCACAATCACCCCATCTTAGACCCTCGTGAATGCACACAGATCTCTGGAGCGTGTGGAATCCCAGGCATGTTATGGTGACCCACATGTCCCATCTTGGCCATGTTTCTGAAGCCACACCACCAAAGTGTGAAGATTTAAATTACTTCCACTGAGGCAAAGGAAATTAGAAGAATATTCATAGGTTAAGTGTCTGGTAAACCACTGAAACCAGCATGACAAACTCTAATTCAAAGGCCCTCAATTGTTTGTAATATTGTGGTTGGTCAAACAAGTGCACAAACATACAATTTTGGGTTAGGCTTTTTGTAATTTTTGAAATGTGTGCTTTGGAAAGGAAATATATACATAAAATGACACCAATTCCACCCTCTTAACAAAAGTAATCTATTTTTTCCCATTCTCCAGCTCATTTATATTTACAAAACCTGTGACCCTTTGACAAAGGAGTCAAGAAAAGGGGGTCCAAAGCAATACATCCATAAAGGAGGTACTCTTCTCATAAAACAAGAACACAACAAGAAATGTTTAAATACTTTTGAAAAAGATTTTAACTGAATACAAGTCTGCCTCCACAAATGAAATTGATTCTTATGGGGTAAAATTCCAGACCCTGTAAATTGAGATAAATCAGAGAGAAAGGAGAGGATCTCCCTCCAAAGTAAATTACAAACCCCATTATTTGATAAAAATGAAGTGCAATAGAACAATTAGAATCCAGAACCAGTAACTTTCTTTTATCTAACATCCAAACATTCAGCATTCCATAAATACACAGCTTCTGGTGAGCACATGTACAGTGCCACTGCCACTGCACTAAAGGCAGCTCGGATTTTCAAACAGCAACAGCCACTCTGCATTCTGAGCACCTGAAGGAACTGCACCAGAACAGTGACTTAAACTTTATTAATATTTAACTGCAGTTGATTACAGATTTTTTTCTTTGGTGCTGCAAGCATTTTGTATAGCTCCCAGATTGCTAGGACAGTACTGCTATCAGCTTCCCTGTGAGTTACATGCTCACAAGGACTAGACACCCAAGAGGGTAACACTGACCTACGTGGTGTCTTTATAACTTCAGAGAAGAACTTCAAAACTCAAATGAATCCACATTTAAACCCAGGACTGCTTTTACTCTTATGTAGGAAGGATTTACAGAAACTTTGTGGAAAAGGAAAAATGCAGACATAGCAAGCAAAATTCCCAGTTTGAAAGCCCTTAAAGGCTAAGTTTAAATGTAACAAGCAAAGATTGGGATAGGATTTGTTTATAAAAAAGCTTCCCTGAATCAAATAAAGAAATCAAGGCAGATTTATTAAAAATGCTGATGATACTGAAAAATATACTAAATAGAAAGCAAAAATCTAGTCTTAAAAGAAACGTCTTATAAATTAAAGGAAATCCTTATACACTCTCAACACTGAAGCTGCATTGTAATAGTATATACAGCCACAATCTTGAAACTACTATATACAGAAAATATTTAGACAAGTACAAGAAACTCAGTTATTGGACTTCATAGTAGTAAGTGAATTTTAGTAGACTCATACTGCAATGGCATGAACATAAATGGAGTAAAGCCCGTACGTGGAATATTCCAAACTCCATATGTGGTAGATAAAGAGCAATCCCCAAGTTTACTACACAGGATTGAATAAAGCTGCAATACAAAACTCCCTGTCAACCCAAAGCTTTTCAAATGCACTGTGCTATTAAGCCACTGGCACATGAAGTCACTAAACAAGGGCAAGAATTAAGTTGACTCTACATAAACACAATCCATCTGCTTCAGAGTTGAAAAGAGCACTATTGAGAGTTAGTAACAAGAAAAAAAGTCAATGTCTCCTTCCAGTCAGCCTAAGTCCCTGCAGCTCCCACCTGGAAATTATTTAAGAAACGAACAAGTTTTAATTCACATTTCAACTGTAGGAAGAGAATTCTGCATTGCTGCCAGTACTGCTCCAGCTGTACTTACCGCTGTTCAGCTTTTACATCCTGTGTTCCATTGACACAAGTCAAAGGACCAATTCAGAAACAGAACTTGGCCACACCAACAAGGATATGGGCCACGTGAGAGTTACCATGGTACACGACACTATCCCTGATACAAATCTGGGAGACGTACATTGATGATACAATTGCTGTCACAACCCATAGAAAAAGCTTCTTACTGAATCTATAAAATTACTTATGCACTGAACAGAAAATGGTGCTTGAAAAACATGGAATGTCTGGGTATACAGAAAGAATTCTTCCATTAGTCCTAGTCAGCCTCATTTCATCTGTCTGCCTCTCTCTTCATCTACAAAGTAGTCATATTTGTACTTACCCACGTCTGTAAAATGCCTCAATACGAAACACTACAGAGGTAAGCCACAAAAGACTTTCATATTCTTGTGGAAAATGGGATGAGAGGTTCAGCTCAAGCCATTCCCCCTTTTTTTCCCCATGTCTCCTTCATACCAGACACACATCAAGAAACAACCACTGGGGCTGCAGGTGTATTGCAGGATAAAAAAACCATGTTAGACAACAAGCTTTCACCCAGCACTTTTTTTTCATGTAACTCTGCACTTGTGACACACGCCATTTGTTCTTCACAATTCACATCCGGAACAAGAGCAATCTAGATCTACTGCCCATTTCACTCAGAAGAAGAATGAAAGATGAAAAGACTGAAAGGGGAGCGCAGAAAGATTTCATTTCTATGCTATTTTTTTTTTACAGTCAATACATAAAGATGGAAGGTAAATCACATGTGATTAAAGATAGCAGGCAAAGATTCACAGTACAGAAGTCAGTTTACACAACAAAGCAGTCACCTAAGAGAGTTTAACGAAAGAAGAGGTGATACACTCCAGGTACCAACAGTCAGACTTGTAGTGTGCCCACAGGAGATCACCTTACTCATGTGCATTCCTGTGTCAGTACAGGCAACACTCGTACCTACTTGGGACAGAGAGCATGCACAGAGAGGTTGTCAATGAAATCCTGCCTCTGACTTCAGGCAAAGGAGAAACAGCAGAGAAGACCATATCCCTTTCATACAGGGGATGACCGATGTCAGATCCCTCATCAGAAACCACCAGAAACCCAACTCCATGCTCATCTCTAGCATGCACTTGCCACAGGCCTGTGACCTGTGATACTGGCCCCTGGGCCCTTACCTGCCCTGAAGCTCCCATCTGAGCAGCTTGGGCCTGAGCTGCTTGAACTGCTGCTGCTGCCTGCTGCTGCTGCTGGACCAGCTGAGCTCTTACCTTGAGTATGAGAACAAAAACAAAAGTAAATATACACACCTGAGTAGAGTTTGACACTTCTGTTTTCAGCTGTATTGACCATGCTCATTAAAAAAAGGGTATGGAGACAAGACTAGCCTCACAAACTAAAGTTCTTGAGGTTTTTTGTAAAAACAAATTTCCATGTTTAAAACATTTAGAATAGTTTTCCCACAGACTGCACACCCAATTCAACAACTTCTTGAAACTTCTTGCCTGTACTATCAGGTCTTATATTACTAGATACTGAATAATAGATACTTAACGTTCTGGCAAACCTACCAATGACCAGCATTTCAAATGTTTATACATTCATTACATCTGTCAGTGTGACAGTCATGACATTTAACTATTCCTAGCTTAACTGGTAGGACCACAAAGTGGAGGTATCGACTCATCCATTTCTGGAGTGTGGCTGACACTCCTCCCCAGCAAGGCCTGAAGAAAAACAGGTCTAAGCTTTAGCTCAACCGCAACCTATGGAGCCCAGATAAAAATGACCATAACCACTCAAAAAGCTGTACCATTAAAATAGAATGACCCAGCAAGAGGTTCAACAGAGTAAAACTACTGTCTTGCCCACCTTCTCTTCAAGGCAGGAACAGCCAGCATATTAAACTGTGACCAAAACCTCCCAACATGGCAGCAGAAGCAAAGCCAGCATGGTAGAGACATAACACTGGCTGCAGTCTAGAACACTTCAAAGTATTTGCTCATGTTGTAGAAAAGCAACAGCATAGAGGTAATTTTTCTTTAACCAGAGTATGTTTCTTTTTCTTTTTTGCACTTGTCCATTCAAGAGTGAGACACGAAATTATTTTTTAAATATTAGCTGCATGAATGGTTTTCACAGATTCCCAGAACTCCTACTCTTAGGTACAAAACTGTTCTCTACTGGCAGGCCCAGATATAAACCTATAAACACGCTGTTACTCAGAACTTGCTAACTGCAGAGCTCTTAACAAGTTACAGTTTTCCTATTTCATTATTGGTAAAAGTCTGATACATTTTTTATTTCTCTAGATGATCATAACAAATCAGCAATCAGCTGGCCAATAGCCCTTACCTGCATAGCTTTTAACTGCTGTGGTGTAAGGGTAACAGGCATAACCTGACTGGGAATTTGTCCTGAGATTGCCTGTGGTTGAGATACCATGGGCTGGGGTTGAGGCTGGGATTGTGGTGGAAGTTGAGACTGTTGTGCCTGAGCAACCTGTTGCTGCTGCTGCTGCTGCTGTTGCTGCTGCTGCTGTTGCTGCTGTTGTATCTGTTGCATCTGCTGTTGCATGACTTGTTGAGGTGGCTGCTGCTGTATCTGTTGTTGTGGTATTTGTTGCTGCTGTTGCTGCTGCTGCTGTTGCTGCTGCTGCGCCTGCATGACCTGTGCTGCCTGCATCTGCTGCATTTGAGCAATCCGCTGGAGTTGTTGCTGCTGCTGTTGCTGCTGCATCTGAAAAGCAGGAAAAGCCAGGTTGATAAAGCTTCCAGCAATGCAACAGCAGACTTACTTTTATAGCATAAACCCCAAGTAAACAGAATCGTAATACACCAGATTGATGTTTTAAGCCCAAAGGGGAACCCCAACCTTTTTATTTACTCATCCTTCATATATCTCAACCCTAAATGGTGCTATAGCCTGTATTTCCACATTACTAGTTTTCCTGTAACTTTTAAAAGCAAAATGGGCTCAGATACAGTTTCTCAAATGTAATCACCCCTTACCAAAAACTGTGCAAGAATATGACAGCTGCTTTTGTGCCTAAGGATGTGTTATATATATATGTATATACACACATGTGTAGGTATATTATGTGTTCCGCACACATTTTTTAAACTGGCAACATGTTAGTCACACAATGACAAAACAACCACTATTGCTAGAGTAATTCAAGTGCTGTTCTTTCCCACCTATTTGTCAGAATGGAAGACAATCCTGACATTGATAAAAAGGAAGGAACAGATTTTAATTCCCTATTGCTATGACAGAAGAAAGCAACAAAATGTCTGTTAAGCCTTTCCTCCAGCATGTACTATATTGCTGTCAATGAACTTGCCAATCTAACCTGAAGCCCTACCCTAAAGTGGAAATGTGTTAGTAACAGGCAGAGCTGGTACTTCCACACAAGCCAAGCCTCCTTGACAAGTAACCAACGACCACATTTGCTATTGTAGCTGTTTGTCATCACCTGCTGTTGGTTTTGCTGCTGCTGCATCTGCAGTTTCAGCATGTGCTGCTGCTGCTGCTGGACAGCCTGCAACTGCTGCTGTTGCTGCTGCTGCTGCTGGGCCACTGCTGCAGCCGCTGCCTGCTGCTGCTGGACCTGGAACTGCTGCTGCATGGCTGACTGCTGGGCCTGGAACTGCTGCTGCTGCTGCAGAGCCACCTGCTGCTGCTGGAATTGCTGCTGCTGCTGCTGTTGCTGCTGAGCTATCTGCTGAAGCTGAAGTTGGGCTAAAGAGAAGACAGACTGTACTTAAAACACGATACCAAAACAATGTGAGATTAATAAATGTCCTTCATTAGCAGTATATACTTTTGCTTCCTCAAATGGATGAAGCACATTAACAGCAGAATTAATTACACTTTGTACTACCAACTTCTAATTCACTCTGCCTCCAGCGAGTCAGCAACCTAAGTAAAGAGAGTAAAAATGTGCAGGAAGAAGTGTGCACTGAGGTCATCAGCAGGAAGCACCATACCATGGAAAACACAGGTGAGCTCTACGAAAACAATGTTCTGAAGTTGACAGGATGAAAGAATAATTTGCTCATATGATAGCTACACTGCTGCTCACTAAGGAAGACATTTATCCAAATAGGTAGCAGTATTAAAATCAACTCTTTCCCCAGTTCACTTGGCTGATTTAGCCAGAAGTGTGACATCTCTTCAGCACCTTTTCCTTGGGGAAAGGACTTATTACTGAAAAGCTGATCTAACAATCTCAGTGGTTGAAGCAAACCGAACACTTACTCTGCTGAGTAGCTGTAGAGACACCAGGCATACCATGAGGGGCCATTCCTGAGGTTCCAGGAGGCTGCTGCTGCCCTGGGAGACTCATCTGCTGTGCCATTGGACCAAGGCCTGTCATCCCACTCATTGGTGCTCCTTGAGCTCGGGAAGCCATGCCCATCCCAGGAGCCCCTGCTGCAGGACCCCCAGTTAGATTCTGCAGGGCATTCATTGGATCTACAAAGAAAACAGATACTGATATGCAGCCAGCCATGCAATCACTTTTCCAAAATCCTCTGCTCTCCATCATCCACTCTCTGATCACTTCAGACCATTAGCAGATCCAATATCCTGACAAACTAAGATTCACTGCCCTGCCTGTGAGACAAGAGGTTTCCAGCACATCTTTGCCTCTCTGTAAATAAAGTAGAGATGATTTAAAGTGCTCCAGTGTTGTGAAGTCCCACACAGATTTTAAATACATTAGAGAAAAGGAACAACCTAGCCACCTCCAAATTTACACTCAAGTCAAATCAAACTGCCAACAAAACTCCACGAGGATATAGAACTTTTAAGCTCAAAAACCAAGCGAGTCCCACTGTGAATCTTCCTCAAGTCAGAGAAGCAATGCTCAGACCCAGAGGATGTACTTTGCTATACAGGTCCCTTCTAACATCACTGTTCTTATGCACTGAATAAATTCAATGCCTTTCAAGACAGTTTTCGTAATCTGAATCCTGGGCACACATAGAAGTGAAGTTAAAGAGAAAGACAATTCAAGAGGTCAAAACACAACATGGGGTGCAGAAGCAATATTAACCAGGTACAGAACACACACTACCTCTTTCTTAAGACTACTTATAAAATAATTTCCAGCAGTCTAGACTGCATGTTAATCAACCACAGACTGCATACTTGCCCTACAGAGGGACAGAAACACAGGACCATACTATGTCCCTACCATACACTGTAGTGAAAACTAGCACAGAGGAAGAAGCCAGGATCAGATCTAAGCTCAGCCAAACGGCACAGTGCATATACCCTGCAATGCTTCTGCCTCTGATGCAACACCTGAGGAAGCCAAAGCTGGCAACAGGCAGGAACCTGGGCTGCTCAGCAGGAGATTTTTTTCAACCTCTCTTCTGCTTTCATGAATCTTCATGTTGTGAGCTAACAAAAGTACAAACAGGGAAACAAACAAGTCTGCTGTGTTACATCCAAAGCACTGTCCAAGTTTGCCACCCTCATCACTGAACAACTCCAAGACTATCACACTACCCTTCCCTTACTCCAGCAGCATTTACTGTCCCAGCCAAGGAATACACAGACACTTTATTCTTAGTACACCACAGCCCTGATTTCCAAGCTGTTCTATTTAGAAATTGAAAGTACAGGGGAAGGAAGAAAATGACAACAAAAAAGGAACTCTTACCACTGACTGAGGCTTGAGATTTCTTATTGTCTGCAAAGAAAAAACAATTAATCATCTTTGCTAATATTGTCACATTGATCCTTTGGATATACTCTCTACATGAAATATATCCACATCACAATTTAAAAAAATAAAAAAAAACAACACTATCTACTGTAGCTCAAATAAAATACATGAACCTAAGCCAATATGAATTGCATCAGAATGCTATATAAAAACTGAAAGAAGGCAAAGATACAAGAAAAAGTAGGAAGGAGGAAAAGTTGCAAGTTTAAAGAATTTCTCAAATACTTCTCAATTATAGATGATGTGTAAAAAAACAGTATTTAGAAATGAGGCATGCATACTACAGGAAGATTTTTAAAGCAACCTGTTAAGAATCACACGCAGAATCACACATAGAAGCCCTAAAATTAACTTTTTTTTTTTCTTCTAGGAGGATTCAGTGAGTAACCACAATTGAGAACATAATCAAAACTAAAAAATTACTTACGAATATCTCGGAAATGGATAATAAGTCTGGCCACAAGAGACAGATATTCCTCCTAGAGGTGAAAAATGGGTATTTTAGCATAAGAAATGAAAACAGAATAACCATTACATTCTGGTTCTTTGGTATTCTTCCTCAACATACTGGATTTTACTTTACAATGTGTGTGGGCTTTTCAGAGCAGTTCACTTCCAAGAAACAGTCTGTTTATTAACTAGGAATATTTTTGCTAATACGTCATTGTGGTTGACAGTACAAGAACACCAAGAAACCACAAAATTCACAGGAAAGAACCTCCCTGACAGCCACACTAACAGGATCACAATATGCAAACATTATAAACCAACACACACTTTCCATTTCTTATCCACTGTAATTCCATTTTTATAAGGATAGAACCCGCTCACTTGGCACACTGACTTATTTTAGTCCTTTAAATATGTCACATTCATACTACAATAACTTTTTTTCAAGCTAAGTTCACATTACAAATACAAGTAAATTAATAACTTGGAAAACTGACGTGACAGAAGTGTCAGAATGAAAAGACAAATATTCTTTGAAATATTTTCTTGGTGCGCTTCATAATGTGCATGAAGCTGCAGAGGGCTGAGACAGCCTTCCTGCCCATGAAACAACAACTCACCAGGGAGGATGCCAACAGCAGGTGCGGATTTGTGACATCAGCATTATAACATTTTCATCAAGACAACTTCTATTTCAAACATGGCTTGTTTGGCGACAGCAACGGCATCCAATTTCTCATAACACAGCCCCAGGGAAAAAGTTTATGATTTGATAGAGTGGAGAATTGTACATTATAGCCAGACTCTCACAGAGAAACCACAGCTCTTTCCTTGGGGTTATTCTTGACAAAGCCTTTTCATTGATATCCTAGGTTTTTCTGACCACCAAACTGGAATGGTGCTACATTGTAGATAAAGGAAATTCTATGCAATTCACTACACACAAATATTCAGGTAAGAAAACTCTGGTTCCACACATGCATAAAACACTGCAGCATCAGCAATGTTGTCTTGCACTAAGTTCAGTTTGATGCATCTGTTGGATGCAGAACTCCTCACTTCCCCTCAAGGTAAAAGAAGCAGCACATATAAATCAAAATTTCAAGTAACTCTGTATTCTTAAGTGCACTGACTTTGCTATTTCTGCAATTTGTTCCAAATGTCTTTGGGCACCCAATAACTTCTGGAAGCAAATAGAGATGCTTTACCCTTGTTTTGGCCTTCATAAACACATGGCTCTCCATATCTTTGCTAGATTTATTATGGGCAACACCAGCTTTCCTCATAGCTTCATCACTGAAAAAAAAGAGGAAAAAACAAGGCAGGGTATTAATTGAGGGCATCACAAAATACTTTCTGTAGTTAGAAAGATCCTGAAACAGCTTTTTACCCCTCTCTCATTTAAAGATTAAAAACAAACAAAAAAACCCCAAAACCCAACCAACAACAACAAAAAAAACCCCCACTACCACATATTACTTAAAATTGCCACCCTTGAAAGTTTCTTCAAATAATGAAGAAAAAAGCCAACTAATTTCTAAAAGGCAACACAAATATTCTTTACAGGAATTCAAGACCACCTGCTAAACAAGTCATTATTTTACTGCCTGATGTATTATTTTGACAAAATACCAGGACTTGTTTATTTGAGGAAAGTTGAATGACAGGATTAGCGTAATTCATGTTTGGCAAACAATGAGATAGAGCTTCCTAGCATCAGGATTTTCCAAAAGAATTCTCTAAACATAAGGTGGAAGAATAAAAGAAAAGAAAAAAATGTTGCCTAAAGGCACAGAGGCTTAACCAGTGAGTGAGGATTATGAGTGGGAGCATTGATGAGGGACAGAGAAGGGCAGAGGTGCAATGATGGGCAGGGTGGGAGGGGACATGAGTGGAAAAGAAGGGGCATTCTCAGTACATCAAAGAGCAGCAACCAATTCGACTATGAATCATGCAAAGAAAGACATCCTAAAACAAGGAGTTCAGCTAGGTGAAGCCCTATTCAAATCTTCTAGGCATTGTCATTCTCAGAAACTTCCCTGCAAAACCTGTTCTTTTTTAAAGCAGCCTAGCAGTTACAGTCTAAATTCCACAAACAAGTGATCAGGAAATACTTTCACTTTGTAATTAACATATCAGAAAGTATTTATCAGTGACTGCCATTGCATGAGCAGCTACCCTACATGAAATACACATCAGGGCAGTGACCCCTAAAAGTTTCAGCCACTCTGAAGAGGCACCACTGTTTTCTTTCCCCTGAATTTCTACCACCTCCCATGCAGCAGGAATGGTGCTTGTACAAGAAGTAAACCGGTTCGGCTTTCTGAATTAACTCAATGACAGTCACAGAAGAGAAGAGCAGATGCTACAGCCTTAAAATGCTTAGGCTGCCACAGCTCACACCCTTACCTGGCAAACCAGCAGTTTACAGCTAAACTGCTGCAGTCTTTAACACAGAACACACCTGTGTACCTGCTGTAAGGCTCTCATGGGAACCTGTTTCTGGGGTCTGGCAGTCACTGAAACAGTGCTGCTTATATATGAAGGTTACTTAAACTGAAGCAGAATCTGAACATAATGCAGAATAACTATTCCTCCATGGGCAAACAAGAATTAAAGTGAAGTGCTCATAAAGGAGCTCTATCCAATTCTTTATTAACAAGTCCTTTCTTTAACGCTTTCCCTTTTGGAAAGGCTGCCTCTAAATTCACACTATGAGTCCTCCTTAACTTTCCAGTCCCAGTACAATGACAATGCCTTTCATGCTGAGAGCACTGAAAATTGAGCAGACAAAAAGAGAAGACAAAGACTGCACAGAGGCAAGTAAAGAAAGCAACACGTAAGTAGTGCTTAGTGGACGTGATAGAGACAGTGATCAATGTGGTATCAGGAACTCAGAAAAAAATCCACAGCAAAGAAATTATCTGCTTTTATATGTATCTACCATTTCCTCTTGACATTATAGAACATGAAAGATGTATTATTATGACTACATCTGCATTACTGAAAGTGCCACTCCAGGCTCTCCATGTCCTATCTGTTAGCATTCCAATAAAGGTTTAGACTAGCAAGAAACAAAAACACACAACTTGTTCCTTGTTCACATATTTAACTGCAATCAACATAGAAATAGTTACATTAAAAGACTAGGACAGTCAGTTAAAAGAGTCATAGCTTTAGCACAGGAGCTAAGGATACCAAATAACATTCCCTGCAGAACACCCAACTCGACAAAACTTTGGGAACTAAACGGCACCAGCCAATTCACTTCATCTGCCTCCTAAGCACTTAGTAAATGTATCACAAGACGTGCACTGAAAATCTGCCTGAGTTCATGCAGAACACTCAGAGTTGTGGTTTCACACCACAAAGCATTCAACACCAACACCAGCTTCAGGAATTCCCCCTCCACTCTCAAGAAGCTTGTTTCCAGCCCAAGTATGTGCAACTCTCATTCAGGCTAGCTGGTCTAATCAAAAAATCTTGCAGAACATGTTCTCCTTCAAAACTGCCCCAGCTCCCTACCGAGTCCACACCACGACTCCATGAATCAGTCATTACAGTGGAACAAGAGGACACGGAGTTTCATGGCCAACACCACAATGAAGTCATGAACCATCACACAACTTGAGTTACATCCCACTCCTACACTCAACACAATCCCCTTCTAACAGAGCCTAGAAGCAGCTCAGGGCAGAAGCCATACAAAACCACAGACTGAGTTTACAACCCATACCAGATCTGCCCTTCAGGTAATATCGACATTTAAAAATACATAAAGGAAAGGCCCTTAAAAAGAAGACTCCCAAGGCACCAGTCATGTACCAGGTCTCTGTAAGGGCCAGAATGAAGTGGTGCCCTGCAAGGAAAAGCGTATATCCCCACTCCTACATCACCGCTGACCCCCAGAACATCCTGGGAGAAGTCAAAGCTGCTTCTCAGCCTCAGTCATCTGAGCTCAGGCTTCCTCAAACTTGCAACAGTATGGAAGTCTCACTTAGGCCTGCAGTCACACAGAACCTAATACTGGAGGAGGCTTCTTAGGACATCAAAAGCACTTATTCTCTCAAATGTCCAGAACCAAATCATGGACATGGACCACAGACACATTCCTCAGGATACCCATTGCCCACACTAAAATGTTCACTCACCTAATGTCACTCTTGAAAAACAAAGCCAAGACCCAGAAAACTTAAATTCAGTGTTGTAACGAAAACCCAAGTATGAAATTGCAAGAAATTCAGACATCTATATCCAGCATACAAAGAGGCACTCAAAATGAATTATGTGAATGGTTTCATGTTTTTGATGTTCAAGACCAAGTGTTAACATTTATCTTGACGAAAAGCACTTCTTGTTTGCAGGATGAACTGGAAGACATACATACATATATTTAAGATTGTATTTTCATAACTGCTAGGAACAACCTTCCCACAACTTATAAAAACTTTCAGATTATTCACCAGATATTTAATTACCTCCCTCTTCCACCTATTATGTCAGCCTCTAATGACAAAACTGGGAGCTTCTGGAAAGAAATACAGACTTGTTGCATAGAGAGGTCAAGTTTTTCTAGCCAGTGTATTGCTTTTATTTCTCATTCAACAAACTCTACTTCTGGCTAGCTTCATCTTATTCCAAGTGCCACATGAAACCAAGCCAGGCTGTTTTCAGATATCTAGCACACAGTAATTGCCTAAAAAAATCTGCTGCAGTCACTGTAACAACTCGTTCCAGTCATCCCAGTAACAGTTTTGCTTACTTTTTAAATAAGATCACGAATACAAATATCTGATCCACACTGTAAAACTGGATGGAGCACAACAAAGTGACCAAAAAAAGTGACTGTCACTACATCTGTAATAAAAAGCACATGAATCATTCAGAGATATCTGTGCTTATGTAAAAGAAAATAAACAGAGGGCATTTACTAAAAGTTTAGGATTACTGTCATCTCTTCATATGGCACTAACCTTAAAGATTTTTTGGTCAGTAGTAGTAATTTTTTAATCCCTTGTTATATACTTCCATTGAAACATTTATGAGCACTGTTTGCTGCTCAAAGAAAAACATTACAGTTTGCAGGGCAAATAGACACTCAAACTTTTATTGCATTAGGTTTGTATGTGCATATTCATGTTTATTTCCTCAAAGTTACACAGCTTTCAAGGGCACTTTTGTTTGCTTGTTTTGACGAAGCAGTAGAAGAGCAGGAGAAGAAACAAGGGATTAATCTAACAAGATTAATGACTTTACAGAAAGTTTAGAACGTGAAACATCAGTTGTGAGCACCAAGAAAGTCTGCATGGCTTTGACAAATACACATCATCATACTTTTTCAATGAATACTGTAACAGTTTAATTCTGGAACAGCGCCTAATTGTAGTAAACCCACAAACAATCAAACTACTTACGTGTCACAAAAAAAACCAGTCCAGTTTTAGAAATTGATTGTTATAATCAACAAGAGAACATCAAACTTTCCAAGTATTACATGAATTAGCACTCCAACATTACTTCAGAAATAATGAACATTGCTTTCACTTCTGTGCTCACCACCTTGGAAAGGGTAGAAGAGCCTTCCAAAAAAATAGAAAAAGCCGCAGAGCAGCAAAGGAATTCAAGGAAAGCAATTGTTTAACAAAGGACAACTGAAAAGGCAACAAGTTGAACTTCACTTCGAATCACCCGCATTTTTATTTCATATTTGCCCCAAAAGTCAGAGCAACCCCTTAACAGTGACTTTCATGGGGCTGAATATGCCAAATTTCACAACATCACGGACACTGCCAAAATCAAAGCCCTAAAGCAGATGGTGTCAAGCAGGGTAGGAAGCCGGTATTGCTGGGGAAGAGACAAGTGAAAGAGGATCGGAAAAATTAAGTCAAAGAACAATCCCGGTTACCCCCGCACAGGGTCTGAGCAAATCCTGGTAACGAGGTCACCTCGGAAGAGGGCCCGTGGAGAGGAAATATCGGGGACCGGGCACGAACCCAGCCAGTCAGAGGAGGGCCGGAAAGCCTTGCAGAGGAGCGGGCACGGGCGGGACATGACGCCGCGGACGGCCCCGGGGGCGGCAGGAGCTGCTCAAGCCCCTCTGGCAAGAGCCGAAGCCCGCGCGCGGCCTACTCAGCACCGAGCCCGCGGCTCTCACTCACATCTGACTGACGAGCTTCTGGCGGAAGTTGGTGCTGCGCCAGTCAGTCTCGGGCCCGGTCACGTCCATCGCAGCCACCGGGAGCGCCGAGCGCCGCCGCCTCCCCGCCGCTTCCCTGGGCCTCCGCCGCGGAAC
>VZTN01027634.1:619985-649580 GCA_013400515.1 Erpornis zantholeuca
AAGCCGCTGAGGACGCCCGGCAGGTCGAGGCCGGCCCGGCAGGTCGAGGTACCGGCCCCGGTACCTGTGCAGGGCTACCTGGGCTGCCTGCACGGGAGGGGGGAGCAGGTGGGACCATAGTGGGGCTCAGGACTTGTCAAGGCAGTGTCAGCCCGACAATAGAAAGTAAAACCATAACTCTGCTTGACCTGGCTTTCACCTCTTCGTCACAGTGTTGGTCTAGAGCCAGGCTGACTCTTTTAGTGGTGTGCAATTCCAGATCACCTCCCCCTGCAGAGAAAACTGCTCGTTCTGTGTTCCTAGTGGGAAATGTCTAAGTTATGAGCTAGAACCCCACGGATGCCCACCAGAACAAAATTAAGGTAGTGAATAATATGAAAAAATTAATGTTCATGAGAAAGTGGAGCTGGAACATGCTGGAAGGGGCCCTTGCTCTCTTCCGGGTCATTTAAGTGTTCTATTTGGCATAGAAATAATTACTTTCTAATTTTTTTCCTCCTTGTTTTTTAGAATACTTAAAAAGTCATGATGTGATTTAAGTAATTCAAAAATCAGGTTCAAGTCTTGCCAGCTACCTGAGTTTCTCAAAATTCTTTGAGCATATTGGCTAATTTATAAATTACACAAAAATTGCACAACAGAAAACATTACAATTCTATGACATGGATAACGTGCAAATCTGTTACGGATAAGGTAAAACACTTAAATTAGAAAGGTCAAAATCTTTAGGTTATACTGCTATTCACAGAAAGAGAATATTTTTAAATGTCCATTTATTTAAATATTGATGTATTTCATGGTTGTTTTGTCATATACATTTTAAAGGAGGTGTTTTATTCTAGATGCCTTAGAAGGAACTTGTAATAGGCTTGGGGGTAAAAAAAAAAAGGCAAAAACCCCCAGATGTTTGCTGATAGGGATGCATGCCAACATTTGTGAGACAGCATAGTTTGCAAAAGCTATTTCCCAAGCCACGCCTTTTGGTTTCCTCCCACACTTCAAGGATACTTCTAATGCTAGAAACTGCAAATGGCTCAGAAAGTCAATTCAGAATGTGTTTCTGCATATTTCCATTAGTGACGTAAGGGAAGACTGTGTGTACAGACCAAGCAAAAGCATGTCATCATTTGAATGTTCAAAAATAATGCTGAGATATTATATAATACTAGATATGCTCCTTTCTTTCTTTTTTTTGTGGGGACCTCAGTAAAAATGAGTTGTTTGGGTTGTTTCTTGTATTTGTAGAAGGTTCCTAAAATGGAGTATTTTAGAATATCTTTTGCACAGTTGTGAATTCATAAAGGGATTCTGAAACAATTACTGATAAAAGTTTCTGCTTTCCCTTCACCCCTCTTCCCTTTTCCTCGATAAAGCATGAAACTGGCTTAAGTCTTGTCTACATGTAACATGAACTCTAATTATCTTTTATGTAGCAAGTGCCCATTACAAATGATCACATAGTTGGTGAATTATTCCAGTATTTGCACTCCAGTTAGAATAAACAATAGTTTTGCTTTTCATTTTACATTGTTTGGAGCATCACATTTGTTTTCCCAATTATTTTGGCAGGCACCCAGCTGCCTCCCCTTTCTGCACACTCCCTGACTTAGTTATCTGTTTGTTTGTGTGCCCTCTGCCCTGTTAAAATTCTGGTACATAGCCAGGTTCTGCCTGCTGGCATCTGCAAGCCCCGAGACTCAGCATAACTGGCATTTTGCTCCAGTCCTGGATCTCGTCTTGTCAGGCTTGCAGCCAAAGCATGGTTTAAATCCTAATCCTCATTACTCCCTAGGGAGAGATGAAGATGTGGGAAGCCTTAGAGCACAGATTTTTAAATTCCTCCAATGCACTAAGACTTTTAAGGGCCTAATGTATTTGGATCACAACCGGCACACCACACTAGTTGTTCTGTGTCAGGGAAAAGCTATGATGATTATGGCCTGCAAGAAAGAGGAGAGCAAGCTGTAAGAGTGGACCAAGAGGAACTGTATCATTTTCCATAGCAAAAACAAAGCCATCCTGGGTAAGAGTAACTCCATATACCAGAGCAGCTTGGAGACAAACCTGGCTGCAAGGCAGCCTTGGAAGAAGAGACCCTGGGGGTTCTGATGAGCAGCAAGTTGAACATAATTCCTCCAGTAGGATCCAGCCTCATACTGGGATACGTTAGCAAGAGCACAGCCAATAGGTCATGTGAAATTATTATTGCCTACTCTATTCAGGACTCATAATCCCAAAAATTGGAATACTGTGCCCAGTTTTGAGCTCTCTCGGAATTCAGTGGAGGAACCATACAGGGCAGGAACACTTACAAGAAGAAACAAGCACAAGAAAGGCAAGAACACTGGATTTGTTCAGTGCAGGGAAAAAAAGAATAAGGGCAGAGCCAGTTGACATTTTTTTAAGCTACCTAATGTGTACAGGACAATGTAGAGCCAAACTCTCCTTTGTGGTACACAGTGCCAGGGATGAGAGGCAAGAGTCACAAATTGCAGGAAAAAATTCAGAAAGCTAAAGAAGATGACAAATCTGGTGATTAGGCGATCAGTTTTCTAATTACTGACAAGGATGGAGATTTTGCACTTGACTAGAAAAGGCTCTCCACATCTTGATATGATTTTGAAGGTTTTCCCTGCTTCGAGCACAGATTGGACTAGAGACCTCCCAAGTTTCTTTCCAGTCTAAATTATTCCACACTTCTAAGAAAGCATGGGACCCCCACCAAGCTCGAGCCACCTGTCCATATGGCAGCAAGCTAAACAGATTTGGATACCCGACACCAGCAAGCTCTAGTTTATTTTGGGAACAGCTGATGCACAAGAAAATATCACTATCTGCCTAAAACACCTCTTTGTAGTGATGTAACTGACAGCCACAAGCGCTTGAATACAAAAATGTCTGAGTTTCCATAGAAACTAACTTCGTTAATCCTTCCTGCATCCAGCCATTTCTCTACAGTAGAGAATCAAGGCTGTCAGCACAACTTTACAAAAAAACATCCCCAAACCCACACATGTACCACACATCAGGAGCATCTCTCTGACCTGGATGCTGGTCATACAAAAGGGTGAATACTTGGCTAGGTGTGTATCATACGACACAACACCAACAACAGACTTCAGCACTGTAAGTTATCTACACCATGTTAAAGCACAGCATCCCTCACTAGGAAATAGAGGCTGAGTTAGCTGTAATGGCAGCACAGGAACACCATGGTGTGACAATTGATCTGTGTTGAAAAATGTAGTTAGGACAGACACTGCATTCTCCTCTACCACATCTTTTTTGCCATGCCTTTAATTTTTCCTTTCCCCCCTGCTTGTAGTTGAGCTACTCCATTTGTGTTCTTAAAAGGATAAGGATTTTCAGTGAGCACAAGAGCAAACCAGCATACCAGTTTCTCAGTATTTTGCCATTGATCAAACTACAGTCCATTCTCTAAATTCCTCCTGTCACAGTGCCAACTTCTTCAGTCATAAGCCACATACCTTTATTGTGACAGCAAATATTCTGTTGTTGATCAGAGAGGGGATTTTGTTTTTAAAAAATTACCGCAACTCTTTCCATGGGTAGTTAACGAGTTCTTTCAGTAGAATAATCAGAAGCCTAAGATGTCTGCTTCTCTTCACGCCAGTAATCTGCAGAAGTACACTGTAGAAATGGAATTTGAATACAAGACAATCACACAGCGCATGGGACAATACTTTTTATCATTGCTACTGTTAAAGAATCCCAGTGAACTTCAGAAGAAGCCTCATCTTTTCCACCTCATGTTTTCCACCTGCAGGGTTAGTTCTGCAGTACTCAGCCACTGAAGCCCACTGCTAACAGCTGGCCAATACTCAGAAACTTGCTCAAGAAGAGAAGGGAAAGAAAACATATTACTCAAATTTCTAAGAACTTGTCCCAGTCACAGAGCTGTTTTCACAATAACAGAAGTAAGAAAGCAGAGAGGCCTCAGGAACACCCTACAATCAAGAAACTGACAGTAGAGAAGCTCAGGATAGAGGGAACAAACCTGTTCTGTTTCTCCATCCGGAACTGTCCTGCATACACTACATTTAGGCAGCTTTGGGTTGTTTGGTGGGTTGTTTTTTTTTTAATAAAGAATTAGCAAAAAAGATTTTAGACAGCAACAAAGCACACTGGTCAGTTAGACCACATAGTTTGAGAAGCAGAGTGCTGTGCTGACAGCAATATCCCTCCTCAGCAACTTTGTAATCAGCATTTAAAACAATACCCAAAGAAATACACAAAATGATCAATCAGCTCACCAAACACACTGCATTTAATTCAGAAAACTCAAATCCATCCCACTCTTCTTCCAGAGAAGCCCACATCACAAGCCCACCAACCCTGCCTTAGCAACCGCTCTTTGTACCTTCCTGCCCACCCGACCCCAGCTCTCCTGGTGCACCTGTTACACAGCTGAGCACGCTCAGCTGAGGGAATCCTGCTGCCCACATCCCCCACAGCCACTCGGTGCTCCTCTACCCTTCTTGGTCTTACACCTCTTTTCTACCAGCTCCTAAAACTACCTAGGCAGGAGTTAAGAGGCTTTCCTTGGCTCTTGGCTCAAGGAAGACTTAACCACAGATGTCAGTCAGACTTTATAGACTAATACCACAAATGTTCACCTTTAATTTTATAGTCTGGGAGCCATTCATTAGAATGATGTACATGCATGAGTGACCACCCTGAGGGACGGTCCAGCTTGCCAGTGACAGCTGAGGTACAACCCAGGGGCAGAAGTTCAGAACAAGAGGTCAGAACTGCCAGAATATAGAAAGTAGAGCACAGCAGAGTATCTGTAGGTTCAGCTGTTGACTAGCCAAAAATCAGTTGTGCAGGATGGATCAGCTGCACTCCCAGCATCTCTTTTTGACCACACTGGGTGGTCACAGAAGAGCTGGTTTGTTAAGCTCTTGATAATAGCTGTGGCATAATTCCAGTCTGTATCTACTCAAACTAACTGTGGAATAAACTCCCTGCAGATCTCCAAGACAGCCCCCACTTGTCACTGAGAGCTGTTCAGATACTAATGCTCATACAGCTACAGAATCACTGAATGATTTATCCTCTTAATTTATTTTTATTTATTCTCTTTCATAATACCATTTAATCTTCCTGGTTCCAGTTACCACATTTGTAAGATCAGATCCCTTCCGGATCTTTACTTCCTGAAAGCTTCATTCCCTTTCTGTTACTTTTTAGGATTATTCAGATAGAGAATGTATTAGGAAGAGTAACTATCTACAGTCATATTAATTAAAATTAAATAAATAAAGGCTTGCATGATTATACGGGTTTTCCATTCTACCCTGCATGTATCTCTCTCTCTGTGTAACCTGCTTCTACTACAATACATTTCTTTGATAATACTTGTTACAGGGCTTCAGTGGCCTGTGTAGCTTTATTATCTCTCACTTCTCACCTTGGCCTCTCTTCCACCAATGACTGCACTATGTGATACACTATAAGATTGTATCAAAGGTCATGCTATTTCCCCTACTCATGGAATGTCTTTGGATTCAGAAAATAGTTAATGTGTTGCTTTTACTTCTCTCTTTGATACAGTGATTTTACTTCCAGAGAGACTGCTTTTGATACAGCTCTCCGAGGAAAAGATGTAACCTGGTTTGGAGTTTTAACCACATTAAATGACATTTACAGTTAATCTTAGTCAGTTCTTCATTTGGTCCATATGCCACCCTACTTTGGTTTTGCTGCATTATTTCCTTTTAGTGAAATGGGAAATTTCTGATCAACATCATGTAACACTCACTGTTTCACTTGCCTTTCTTACTATATTATTTCCCTTGCCTCAATCCATCGCTCTTAGTATTTCCCAGGAGCAAATGCAATGATAGAGTAATATTTTGTCTGCTTTCATTTGATTTCTAGGAAAAGCATCAACCTGTCATGAAAAATAACCCATTACTCATGTCTTCGGCTGATGATGGATAATTTTCCCTCTATAATCGACCTGAGTGCTCCCCAGAAGGCTGTCTTGTCAGAACTTCTCTTCTTGGTTTTGCTGGCAAAGAGCAGAGAAACATTAATAGACTTTCTCAGGGCTTTTTCCATCCCATTCAGCATGCAACACCACCTTCCTTTTGTTTTGGACAGTGTAGGCTAACTTCCTCAGGCAGAACAATAAACATTTTCATATTTCTTGGTGTCATCTGGATAGCTCCTTCCTCGCTGCCCATACACAGAATACCTGCAGTACTTTGAGAGATTTCCAGTGCTGCACTCACTGTCTGTGGCTGGCACAATTAAACAATGGTTCCATTTCTTCGCTGTTTGTTTGGATTTGCTGGGTTTGTTCTGCTTTTGCTTCCCTGACTGCTGCTAACCCCTTGTGACTATCCCTTGTGCCACTAAGCTATTTCCCAGGCTGCTGAAGAGAGGATCTTATGAATGTGTTAGCAGCCATAGCAGCTCACTTACTTCCTTTTGCTAATGTGGGGTGTTTTTTTAATGCACTCTGACAACTGATAGAGTCTATAAGCTCTGACTGCTACAGCTTTTCAAAGACAATGGAAAGGGTAAATTACAGGATGGTAGAAGAGGACTCATGAGATTTTGATTGCTTAACCATAGACATGAAACACAATCACTTCCAGATAGCTTTTTACAGGTGTTTCCCAATGTGCCATAGGGGACCTTTCCAGTGTGTCAGTGGCAGCCCTAGGAAAAGGTACAGGATAGCCTTGGACCATGCCCGTTCTGGAGGAAATACCTTCTCTCTGCAGGGAATCACAGGGAAGTGGAAAGTAGTTCTGCATGCTAGCTTGAAGTTGCCACAATAAAGAAACTCATTTTGAAGCCTGCAGTTTCATACAGTACTTTGTAGAATTACAGTTGGAAATGTGCTCAGCTACAGAAAATGGAAAAAGCAAAAACAGGGTGACAGGAGAGCTTTCTTATTCTGTGGTAAAATATTAAGAGAAAAATAGAAGGTGCAGTTTATATTGCAGAAAAGGTACCTGAGAATATTAGGCAATTTGAAATTTGGCAAAAATTTGGTCCATTTTTTGTTGCAGATGATGCAGAAATGCAAAAGAAACAAGGAGTTTTGGTTGCGAAGTGAAACTCTTGCTAAGAAAAAAAAAAAACAAGTGACACATACTCTCATATTGGTCTGAAAACCCAGGAGTCAGAATAGGAAATAAGGAAAACCTTATTCTGCTACTTTGGTGTGCTGATGTCCATCTGTCTGTTTTCAGTATCATAACTTGGAAAAAATTGCTTAGGATAGAACTGTCTCTGCATTGACCGAAGAGTTGCTTTATTTTCTGTGACAGGCGGGGGTCAGAGGACCATTTGTAAAGCAAAAGGCAGAAACCTTTGCTGATTCTGTTGTCTCACAGATTTCATTCTGCTACAGCTGGTGGCTGAGCATTTCTGCTTGGGATGGCGGAGGATAAGGAGCTGACTCAGCCACACAAAGCTCAGCTGGAGCCCTCCCTCCAGCAGCGCACCAGCAACACTTACCGCAGTGCAGAGCACTCCCAGGCCCTGCTCAGTGGCCTGGTGTCTCTCCGGGACAGCAGCATCCTCTTTGATGTAGTTCTGGTAGTGGAAGACAAACCCATCGAGGCTCATCGCATCCTTCTGGCTGCGTCCTGTGACTACTTCAGGTACACTTCAGTAACAAGCATATGTCTGACTGTTACTCAAAACTGTAACATCCAAATCTTCTGTCCGGGCATAATCCTTCTGAATCTAAAATCAGACCCATAAGATGGAGCTGAGTCTGTTTCAAAATACTAACTATGGCTTTTATTCATCTCTGTTATTTCTCTGCAGAAATAAAGCTCTTGTTGCTGCACACTGAGCTTACCACCACTAAATTCACTTGGAGGTTTATAAAGTACTTGGAGGTTTATAAAGAGGAGAGACTATCTGAACTGGTGTCTTCTGCTTAAGTGCACTCTAAGTGGCTTTTAACATATCTTTAGCACTGTAAGACTTTGCCTGTTGTGATGATCATTTCACAATACACAAAAAGTCACTGGAGATGGGTCACTGTTGTGTACCTGTAGGGTGACTCGCTGTCCATTAAACCAGGCATTCCCCTGTCAGTTTGATTAGCAGTTTCTTTGTTTTCATAGAACAAACACCCAAGTCAATCCAGACAAACTTCTAACTGAAGGAAGAACTGCCCTACCTTTGAAAAAAATTCCAACAGTCCCAAGTTCCTCTGTGTTTCCTTTTCCCCAACACCGACAGTATCTGCCTTTGACCATTGACAATCTATATATACTGGGACTGTATTTAAGTCCTTCACCTGTGAACTGTACCTTCTAGGTTGCCCCTACTGTTTTCCTGCACAATGAAGAGTTATTTTTGTAGGTCCTAAAGGTCTGTACTGTTCACTTAGAGAAGAGGTAATCACATAAAAATGTCTAGCTAGGTTTTTATCTTTCTGAATATTTTTTATGTTCCTAGGACAACATAAGATGAGCAAACTGAAAATAGCTTCAATGCAAATCTGCCATAGCATGTGCCATTGTCTTTTTTGCAGAGGAATGTTTGCTGGAGGATTGAGAGAGATGGAACAAGAAGAAGTTCATATTCATGGCATCTCCTACAATGCAATGTGTAAAATCTTGAACTTCATTTACACTTCTGAGCTCGAACTCAGTGTGAACAGTGTACAGGAAACCTTAGCTGCAGCCTGTCAACTTCAGGTGAGGTACTGGGAGATGTGACAAAAAAGAAACAAGAAACAAAAGCAACAATGAAAGAAAAAGAAAACATGGATATCTGGTTAGAGGGAGGGTTAAGAGGTGAGCAGGAGCATGGGTATGATAAGAAGGATTTCTGGGATGCTGTATCCATTGGAACTAACTGTGGAAGGGTAGGAACAATGAATGGGTACTTGCGCATCTCATTTACACCAGTGAGCTCATTACTTAAAAACATTACCCATTTCATCTAGAGGAGTATTTTATATAGCATTCACTTTCACTGATCTGCTTATGAAAGCTTCCTTGAAACAGAATATCTCTGGCCCATGGTAAAGAGCAGGGTTTGCTGCTCAGAAATTGTTGTGCTTCCCAAGGTCTTCCCCAAGTGAGTCCACAGGCACATGACCTCTCCTGACCCTGTTACTACAGGAAATCCTGCCACTATGGTTTGCACTAAGTGCAGGGTTCATGTGCTTTTACGACAAGTTTTTTTCTCTAATTTCCCCTGCAACCAACTGCTGCACAAGGCTTTGGTACTAAATCTTAAACTTTGTGAATACTGGTTGTGGGTGGTTTTGACACACTTAGCACTGCTTTGTTAGCAGAGGGGGTCCTGGACAGCAGTTAGTTCTTTGTTTGCCAGTAGTTCCTCCTGCCAAATAAAACTTCAAATTGTATTCAGAAGACAATACTAAATATTCATTTTCCTTTCCAATGGCTTCCTGTGCTCTTAAGTGATATATTTGTTACAGATACAATCTTTGATATAGAATGTCCATAGTGCTCTGAAAGAACAAACACAGAATGACTGTAATCACCGTGCCTTCCGTTTTCCTGACTGCTCCCAGGCAGGCTGCAGAGCACGCAGCCTGGCTGCCCAGTATCCCATCTGAATTGGAAGACACATTGCTTCTGCATCTGAAACCAAACTCAGTCTTGCAGCACAGTGTGGCTAGAAGAGCTGTATTATATTCATCTACATACCCATGCTGAGTTCTCTTTCTCTGGAGAAAGGTGAATAGGGCACAAGTGACCATGGTGATCACACTGTGAGGAGAGCAGCCATATTGTGGACAATTTCCTTACAGTCATCCCAGGCTTCAGTTCCCTGTCTCTCAAGGGTGGGGCAGATGGTATCTGAAATGAAAAATCTCTCTCTCTTGCAGATTCCAGAAGTCATTAAGTTCTGTTGTGATTTCCTCATGTCCTGGGTAGACGAAGAGAACATCCTTGACGTGTACAGACTAGCTGACCACTATGACTTGAGGCATTTGAGTGAGCAGCTGGACTCCTACATTTTGAAGAACTTTACAGCTTTCTCAAGGACACAAGTGTACCGACAGCTACCCCTGCAGAAAGTCTACTCCCTTCTCAGCAGCAACCGTTTGGAGGTTAACTATGAGTTTGAAGTTTATGATGGAGCACTTTTTTATCATTATTCTCCAGAGGAACTGGAGACAGATCAGGTCTCCCTGATGGAGCCCCTTAAGCTACTTGAGACAGTCCGTTTTCCTCTGATGGAACCCCAGATCCTGCAAAGGCTTCATGACAAATTAAGTCCATGTCCTTTAAAAGATACAGTTGCAGATGCATTAATGTACCACAAGAATGAATGTCTTCAGCCAATGCTTCAGAGCTCCCAGACACAGCTGAGATCAGAGTTCCAGTGTGTAGTGGGATTTGGAGGGATGCATTCCACTCCATCCATTGTCCTCAGTGATCAAGCCAAGTATCTGAACCCCTTGTTGGGGGAGTGGAGGCACTTTACTGCTGCACTAGCCCCCAGAATGTCCAACCAAGGGATTGCTGTTCTCAATAATTTTGTATATTTAATTGGTGGAGACAACAATGTAAGTGGTTTTCGAGCAGAGTCAAGGTGCTGGAGGTAAGATAATCCTGCTATTAATTTTATTGCCATCCTGTTGCCCATTTCTGAGTCAGTAAGCCAGAAGACAGTCAGTACACTTGCCAGCCAAAAGATAAGAACTGAGCAGAAGTCTCACTGAAAGAAAACACAAGAATGAGCTTCATAGTAACAGGAAGCTCCCAGCAGTGCTTATGAGACAAAGCCAAGACTGACAGTGTAGAAACAGCTACTCATTCAAGAGTATTACTTGTGATACTTTCTGCCTTGTTGGAGGAGGGAAGTATTAAAGGTGTGGGAAGCAGTAATGAGCCTGGAACTCTAGGTTGTCTAGATGTTCTCTAACTAGCATTTTCTGGAAGTCTTCTGTGAGTAGTTTTTTCCCAATACAAAAGGATTTTAAATAAAATACTATTACCAATAGGTTTTCAAAAATCGGTGTGCATGACAGCAGCATTCCAGAATCCTTCTATATTACTGTGTGACAGGGAAAAGAGCAGGAAGAAGGATTAGGTTTAGACCTTCATGCCCATTACATTGCAAAAACAGATATAAACACTTTTGCCTTTATATTGTGCTCATTTTTACAGGTCTTAGTTGAGTTGCTCTTATTTTATGGCATGCATGGTTTCAGTTCTCAACCAGTTTTCTCTGTGATGTGAAAGTGAATAATGAGATTCACTTTGAGCAGCAGATACTTAGGGAAAAGAATCAAAGAACCCACCACATGTTTATGTCCTTCTTGTACTCTTGAAGATCCAGATTCAGTCTTTGTGCTATTTTTATACTGCGTTACCTTGTAGAATGGCTTTGTGCAAACAGAAATTGTGATATGTAACCTGACAACAGTGTACAAGATAATGGAAAACCTAAGCTTTTATAGCATGATTATGTCAGCTAAAATACATCTTCTATAAATAGAATAAAACAACTTTGCTAATAATAAAATGCTGACAAAGCCAAATTTCACATCATTTACAGATGAGCTCAATTTCAGCTAAAGACAGTGCAGTAACCCACATCTGTGGAGCTGTCTGGTATTCCAGCAGTGGTTCTGTGGCTGTAGGAATAACTTTCTTTGATCCCATTCTTTTACAAGGTATGACCCACGACACAACAGATGGTTCCAGATCCAGTCCCTGCAGCAAGAGCACGCTGACCTCAGTGTTTGTGTCGTGGACAACTATATTTATGCCGTCGCAGGCCGAGATTACCATGAAGACCTGAGGGAAGTGGAGAGGTATGACCCTAAAACGAACACTTGGGAATATGTGACACCTCTGAAGAAGGAGGTAAGGAGTGCATTAGCCACACACACTACCACAGTTCCCCAATTCCTGATTTAATCTTGTTAGATGTTTTTCTCAGGTGTTACTTTAAATTTGCTGATATTCAGATGGAAAACAGTAAACTCTGTATATGGAATAAATGAATAACAAGAAGATAATATCATATATAAATTACAATTTTCAGTTAAATGCTTCTTTTTCCTGTTTCTTGTTGGTTTTGCCTGCACCTTTATTGTCTTAATCCTTTAAGCTATTAATAAAACAAATAATAAATGTGTGTCAGTGCTGAAAATATAAAAAGCTTGAACTGAGTGCTACTAAGTAGAATAACTTGCATTCCTGATAACACTGCTTGTAATAAGAAAAATGACCAATAAATGGCTTCCAAGTAGATAAGGGAGAAAAGTAGAGTATGAATGATCTTCTAATCAAGAAACAATAAAGACAGAGAACACTGCAGTTCTGGAAGTTTTAGAAGTTCTACTGCATTTCATTCAGAAATTCACAGTTATAATATCTGAGAACTGTCCATAAGAAAATCCTTTCAGATTTTGATCTTTGCATAACTCATGAAGAATGTCACTCCCTTCATGTCTATTCCCTGCTTCAAAACTGGGAGAAATACATAAATCTAGACCTCGACCTCTTGCCTTCCCTTTTGTGTGGTGATGCAGGTGTACGCCCATGCAGGAGCAGCACTGGATGGGAAGATGTACATTACCTGTGGGAGGAGAGGAGAAGACTATTTGAAGGAACTACAGTGTTATGACCCAAGGACTGACCGCTGGGACGTTCTAGCAGACGGCCCAGTGAGACGGGCGTGGCACGGGATGGCTGCACTGCTGGGAAAGCTCTATGTCATTGGGGGAAGCAACAATGATTCTGGCTACAGGAGGGACGTTCACCAGGTGAGACCATGTCACACCTGTGTCTTTTCTTGGTTTTTTTTGGATGCTGGCACTTAGATGTAATGCCTTTCTCCTACTAAATATGCAAATAAAACTGTTCAGCAATGGCCGCTGCACAGCTCTCCCCCACTCACCTGCAGAACTTGCAATGATTTATTTATTGTTGTCTGTCTTGAACACTTTGTCTCACCCACAAAGCATTAAAGCTCTAGCACTTGGAATTCTTACCAATCTTAAAACATCTTTGATTGGCATGCATGTAATTACACCCAGTAAGTAGCACAACAGTTAAATTTACTTTATGCTGTCTTCTCACATGCATTTCTTCTACATGGAGAACTTCTGAATTACCAGTGTGTAATTGAAGGGCAGAGTTGTTGAGGATATATTGGATGGCTATTGTTTAATGCAGTTAAAATGTACAGTATCTGATGGTAAGGGATGTCTGGAGGGAATTCTCTTGAATTTTATTCCAGCTTCTACAACTGCTACAGACTTGAAAAGAAGACACAAAAAGTAACTTTTTATAGAGCCAGTGGAGTTGGCAGAACTAAATCTAGCTGAAGAGTGTATCTGAATGATAAGAAGGTGCTTACAAATGAAAGCAGTTAGCCAAGTAGGTACCCAATGTAATCTAAAACTCCCCAACATATGGTGCAGAGGCAGCTTAGCAGGTTTGTCATATTTGTATGTTCCAGCATTTTTTCCCTAATGCAAACAGGTGCATTATGTCTGGGCTTATATTAGCACATGTCCCCATCTCTTTCACTTTTGTGTACATTTTTGGAATGACATACAGCTGTTACTCCAGCAGCAGGGTCAGAACTTGTGATTTTAAAGCTATGTGACAACTATACCAATTTTCTGCTGAGCACTGTACTTCTATTACATACTCATATGCTCTCTCCATTATCAACACATTGTCAAAAGACTGATATTCCTTCCTAAATAGTTTACCTTATGGCCAGGCTCTGTCACTAGGATACAAGTTCAGTTTTGGCTTCTCTCTTTTCTTCTTTGTTTTTCAGGTTGCCTGCTATAAGCCAAGCACTGATCAGTGGACAAATGTATGTCCACTTCCTGCAGGACATGGAGAGCCAGGCATTGCAGTCTTAGACAACAGGATTTATGTCTTGGGAGGCAGATCCCACAACAGAGGAATCCGCATGGACTATGTCCACATTTATGATGCAGAGAGAGACTGTTGGGAAGAAGGACCCCAGCTGGAGGATGATATTTCTGGGATGGCTGCCTGTGTCCTCACGTTGCCCAGGGCTATTTTAATGGAAACAGAGAAGTGGCTCTCAGAATGGCATGCAGACCGAATGAAGCATCATCTTGACTTTCCGTCAGAAGTTATGAGCGTATCAGACTGGGAGGAATTTGACAACTCAAGTGAAGATTAGAAAACTTTAAATTTTTTTTTTTTTTTTTTTTTGCCAGTGGATGAGGAAATTATGGCTTGGGGAATGTACTTGAGAGATTTTATATGTCTTTCTTATATATAAAAGTATTTAATGGTTTTAAAAGAAAGTGTTCCGCACAAAATGCCATTCTCATTCAATATCTACCCATCTGCAAGTGTTCTGCACAAAATGCCCTTACAGTGAGTACCTGCCCGCCTGCCAGAAAGCCGTGGTTTTAAAGTAACCACACAACTGCCATTTCCCCCCAGTTGTATAGAGGTTCTTTCTACTTTGAAGGAGGCTTTTCTCAGCCTTCAGCATGGACAGAAAAAAAAGCACAGAAGGCTCAGCTTGACTAGCTTCTTTCCTTTCAGCTTTTAGCTTGAAATAGCTTCTTGAGGGTTTTTTTTTTTTTCCTTTTCTTTTGGGTAATAAAACTTCCTAGCCAGCTTAATACAGGAAGGTAACACCCAGTGTCACTCTCCTGTGCCAGGTGTCAGACAACTCAATTAGTTTTTCAGCAAGATTGAACATACAAAAACAGGAACAGTAGCAAGAAAGTCTGAACCTTCATCTCATCTGGGCATGCAGCCATCCTTGTAACTGGGTGAGAGTCTGTGAACTGACACCCACTCCTGAACTTCTATACTGAAGTTCTGTCAACACAGTGGAAAGAAGATTTCTAGAAAAAACTCTGTACAGAATATGGCAATCTCGTCATTCCACTGTCAGACACATTTGTTCTCAACCATAAATTAATAAATTCTTGTGAGAACTTTTTTAACTGCTGTCTCCATTTTATTAACAGCAATGTGGTGGCTGAAAGTTTCATTATATCCTACAGCAGTACTGGCAAAGTTACACCAGCCTGGGAGATGGGCAAATTTTTTATTCTTTTATTATATGC
This sequence comes from Erpornis zantholeuca, assembly GCA_013400515.1. Taxonomy (NCBI): domain Eukaryota; kingdom Metazoa; phylum Chordata; class Aves; order Passeriformes; family Timaliidae; genus Erpornis; species Erpornis zantholeuca. The sequence goes on from VZTN01027634.1 coordinate 635,059, forward strand.
TTTAGAAGAGGATAAAGAGAACAGAGATTGGTTTGCCACAGCAAAAGAAAAAAATAATGAGACAACAAGAAGTATCGAAGATTACACTGGTCCAAGACACTGTGGTAGCTGAACTAATGCCAGGAACTACAGCTGAGAAAGATAAGGCATAGTAAATCCTTCCTTCATGGGGCCTTAAAATAATTGGTTCCTGACTACCATCTTGCTTAACATTAGGTTAGAAGCTGATTTAAAGTCTGAACCAGTGTGATACTGAACAGTATGAGATCCCTCCTCTTGGAAGGGTGGAGTAATCAGTGCCACCAGAAAACCTTGACAAACTACCAAAAGCTTTTAAATCTTATAGCAATAATGGGGTTGCAGAAAGGCAAAACCAGTGACAATCAGAATGACATGGGACTAGTCAAGTGTCATCACATCATGACAAATACTGTGCATGGATGTGCTACTTCAGAGAAATGGAGTAAGTTCCTGGATATTCCCTCTACTTGGAGATATACTATTTATGGAAGCAAAGATGATTTTAAAACAGACCTAGATTACTACACTTCAGTAGACTGGGCTTTTGGAAAAAGATTCAAGAGTATTTGCACATTTCTTTAAATAAGTTCATTAGATTTATTGGTAAGAGGGGCATTTCTTGGACTTTATTCTCCAGCACTGACAATTTTCACCTCCATCTCTGAACTTTTGCTAACTGGCAATTAAAAAAAAAAGACCTCGTAGCTGCAGGAAATACTGATTATGAGCTTTTTCAGAAAATATTTTTTTATCATGAACTCTGGACTGCACATAGGGTCTGAAAATAAAGACTTTATTACACTACAGTATTAGAGACTGATAAATACTCCTTTTTTGCCTACAGAGTTATTTTTAATGTGTAGGAATTAAATGTAGCCTTCAGATGTAAGGACATACCTCTCGGACACCTGGGTGTCACTAGAACCACTCCTTCCAGACAATCTGTTTCATCTGCGAACAAGTGATTAAAGACCCAGCTCTTTCTAACTAATAGATATCTAATTCACTGCAGTGTATTTTCCATTTTAACTAGCACCTCTAGACAGACCAGTGATGCCCTACATTATACAAAGACATTGGATTATGTTACTTAGATGAAATGTTACTTAGCCTCTTTAACAATGAAAAAAAAAAATCATTCTTTGTCTAGCTCATTTTCCTATGTGTGCCGCTAGAGGGTATTACTCACTGTTACAAATAACCAACCTGAGAGGCTATTTCTTAGATTACATAGGAGAATAGAAGACATTCATGAGTAATATATGAGCCAAAGAAACATATTGAGAAAACTTGTGGGGGTATTTTTACAGCTTCTAGCCTGTCACTCCTTCTGTGTTTGAATACTGATTTTTAGAGAGCTCATCCATTATTCCATTTATCAGCATATGCAATTTTGTGATTGCATTATTCACTAAATATTGCAGTTAGATGCTGTACAAAGCAAATGAATATAAGGCTCAGAATGCAGTTGCAAAGAAATTATTTAAAGCAGATGATCATCTACCTTAGCGTTACATTATTTTTTCTCTTTTTTTACTTATTGGTATAATAACCCTAAATTACATTAACTAAACCTAAGGGCAGGTAGTATTTGATAAAAATAAAGCTTCTGTTACTTTTGGCCCCAAAATTTCTTTACACCTGAGCATTATGCAACTGTTGAAAATTATAGTATGCACTACCTTACTTGCATGTATTTCACTTTAGCTCAAACCATCCTAATAATTTTTTTAGCAGTAGATCATTTTAGGCCAACATGTCCTTTTTTCAAACTAACACATAGGCTAAACAATAATAAAATTGCTTTGCTTTAAAAATGTCAATTTTCTCTTACTCAGCAGACATAAAGCACTTCTTGTTTACTACAATTACCTATATAAAAAAACTGCAGGAAAGATTATAGGTTGATACACAGAGCTGTAATCATTATTGATTGGTGTTCCTATCAAGAATAATGCTTCAGGAACTGAACTTTCACAAGCCCACTTAAGCTTTCTGTTACTTCATGAAAAACATGTACTCATGGGGATTTTCAGCTGATTCTTTTTTTTTTTTTATTTATAAATTCTCTGGTGTCCTAAATATGTCAATTTTGTATCTGACAGTAAAAGGCTTTTTTTTTTTTTTTTTCCCCATAAGCCCTCTGAGACAGTATAACACAAGACATTGTGGACAGATGGACAATGAACTAAGAAAGCATTAAGTTATTTCTGGTCTGAGAGAGAACAATCACAGAAATGAGTGATCAAAATACCAACACTTAAACTGCTGATACATTAGGAAGTCCAGAAGAATGGTAATTAGGTTTCTTGATGATCTATTTTCCTATTTCCTGCCAGCACAGAGGTAAAGCTGTACAGGCACATTTGCCAGATTTGTAATTAGCAGACTGAAATATTTCAGGCTTCCACATTTGCAAAAGTGATTGTGATTGCCTCAGTTTTGTTTCATAACTTCTTTCACTACTGTATTTCTTCTCCAGCTGTCTACTTCCAAATCCAACATATCCTTTCCCATTTTCCCCATAGTTTAAATTAGGGTCGTTAATTTTGCATTGGAAGCATACCTGGTATTTGATTTGAAACAAAATAAGGATTCTTTTTCTGTAGCCTTGACAGAAATTTACTTCTCCTTACTTAGGGATCAGCCACATGTACAATTTATTTGGCATTCAGCCCAGCTGATGGGATCAGAAGCTTCTGGTGAAAGGAAGAAGGAGCAGCTGGGCACAGGGAAAGAGGTACAGGGCCTTCTCAAGGGAATATTCCACCAACTGAGTTTTTATCTTATCGGCAGCTGTTGCACTTTTGAGCTCCCCACCTCCTCCACTGCGTTACAACTACCTGGCCATTCTCTGAGGATGTAAGGTGCCAACAGGCAAAGTCAAAGAGCATAAAAGTATGTAATTAAAAGGTAAAGTGGTACCAGACATTCATCCATTCTTCCTAAACCAAATGCATTTGTAGGGATGTAATACACCCAAGATGACTGTCTGTAGTCTAGGAAGTTGAAGCCCAGTCTTACCAAAAAACATTAAAGAACTTGAACAAGCCACCTTTTTCTCATATAGAATTAGAATCTTTTACCTAAAACATCTGGTTTAGTTTAACTAGTTACTAAAACTGAGGGGAGAATTACTTGAAGGATGCACATAGCATGCATACATACAAGTTGAGAACATCTAATTTGGCAGTTTCTTCCAAACTGAAAACCTCTCCATGCCTTAGAATCTTCTCTGGATGGGAAGGTGGGTGTGCTGGTTCTCCAGCAGCAGTCCGGCCCATGCAGTACTGCACAAAAACTGATTTATAATCAGTACTACTTATTTCTGCCATGTTCCAACTCTTTTGAGATTCTAGTATTATCCATACAAAATGGAGGCCAAATCACTCTGTATATTTGATTTTTATTTTAACAAAATTTGTAATTCAATCAAATGAAGCAGCAAGAATTTTTATTTCCTTTTTATATGCTATGTGTTAATAAATCTGCTGCTAACTTGCAGCTTTTGTAATTATTTTTAAACATCATTTAGCATATTATTGCAAGTGCTATCTTTTAATCTGTATTTTGGCCGTAGTCAAACAGAAAACAAGCCAGACGTGTTCAAATGACACAAGAAAACATCATAACCTTCATATTCTATTGCAGCCTGTCTACAGGTGTTTAAAACTGACTCTTCCTAGCATATACAAGCACTTAAACCAGTAGGAATGGATCAAAGGTACAGCCACTAAATAAGCTTTCCTAGTAATGGATGAAATTTTTTTGCATAGATGTCAGTTTTCAGATGTAATTATTCATCTCTAGGTCACTGTTTTGCCAGTGTTGCTGTACATGACTAACAGCTGTTGTTTTCCACCCAGGAGATGGCTGTATGTCAGCGGCTGGTAAAATGATACCTGTACACAGATTCAGGGGCTGCTTTAAGATCCTTTCGTCTTAATGATGAGACTTTTCCTGGATAGTTTTATCTAAAACATGACACTGGAGGAGTCTTCCATTTTAGATGATTTGAACTCCGCTAAATGTCTGCAGAGACACAGCCCATATGTTCCAATCCAGACACCTCAGTTGGCACTGGTTGCCAATGTAGGAAGAGGAACAAAGAGAAAAAAATGACTGTGTAATGACTGAGCTTTTGGAAAAGGCAGAGCATGAAAGAAAGATGGCAAAATGGAGTAACACTGCACAACAGTCCAGTTAAGCACTTCAAGACAGACATCTTAAATCTATTTCTCCATTTGAACGGGATTTTTTTTTTTTTTTTTTTTTTTTTTTTTGCTTTCAAGTGCTGCTTCACTTCACATTGCCAGCCCTGAAGCAAAATAAAAACCAAAATCAAAAGCACAAATTAAACAGTCACAAGACTGAGCTAAAATCACACCATTTGCAGAGGTTTCTTGCACGTCCGGGGAACCAGTGCAGTTATTTTGTCGCGCCCCTGCCCACTGCAGCTGGACAGGCCGAATGCCACTGCCAGCCCCCGGGACGTGAGTCAGACCTCTGTGCCTGTCTGGGCTCACGGCGCCAACCTCCCTCTCAAATTCAAACAGCTCATCCGTACCATGTGCCAAGCGCTGCCCCCGAGCCCTGCTGAGTCCTTTCCGGGGTTTCCTTCCTCTTCAGTGAATGCGACACCATCTTCCCTCCCGCCTGAGCCAGACAGGGCTTTGACCCCGTTATCTGGGAGCAAGGCTATGAAGAGGCAGGAAACGGCCCCTTAGAGCACGTAGGAAGTTATCTCGACATCAGAGATGATTATCACAGCGGGCCGTTTTGTTCCTTAAAAGAAAATTAATTAACTAGCTAAAACCAGCAAAACCTCAGGGGAGGTGATGTCTGTCTGCAAACCGCCTGGGGTCAGGGTGCTGGCACCCCTCAGATCCAGGAGCAGTGAGAGAGCGGCCCGAGGGAGCCTCGGGGTGTCGGGGTGAAAGACGGGCTGGGAGGCGCCGAGAGAGATGTGAAGATGGAGGATCCCCCTCAGATAACTTAAGGCCAAGGACTGGGGCTGTTTCTGGGGGGTGACCCGAGTCAAAGCGCGCCTGCAGAAACGAGGGAGCCCTGCCCTCTGAGGGGATGCGGCAGGCGCGGGGTCACCACCGCCTCACTCACTGCACCGACCGGGGGTGCGCCGGGGACGGGTTGAGTAACTCCCGTGGAGAATGGGGAAGGGGCGGCTCTCCCCCTCCCCTGGACGTCAGAACAGTGCACCAGAACACCGGGACACGACCCCCACAACCCGACCCCGCCGCCTGCCTCCGCCCGGCCCCTGAAGCGGGCGCGGCCCTGCGCTGCCGCCGCCATGGCGCGTGCGCGGGGCGGTGTCTCGGAGCGTTTGCGCGGCCCCAACACAGCCGCCATTTTGGTGCTCGGCTTCTGAGGGGAGGAACCGGCGGGAGGACGCGGCTCCCGGCGTTTCTGCCTCCCCCGTCCCGCCCTGAGCCGGCTCCGCTCACCGCTTTCTCGGGCCGCCTGTCCGTGTCAGCCGCTGCTGCTCTTCGTTACCCGCCTGGCCGCGCCCGCCGCAGGCCTGAGAGAGGCGGGAAGGATGCCCTGCACACCCCGCCGCTGAGGGAGACTCGGGGGCCCTGCGCGCCGCGTCTGGCCAACCCCACCCCAGCCGCCCCTCGGCCCGGAGCTTCCTTCTCCCTTATCCCCCTTTCCCTGGATTTCCTTTCTCGTGGACTGGGCACGAGCCGCGTCCCCCTCGCCCCCAGCCCTCTCCGCCTCCCAGGCCTCTCTGCCCAGGCCTCCTCTTCTCCGGGTCTCTTCCTCCGCCTGGGCCTTCGGGCTCCTCACCTTCCTTCCTCCCTTTCCTTCCCCTCCCCGCCCGGAGCCATGTCCTCCGCCGCTCGTTTCGATTCTTCAGACCGCTCCAGCTGGTACGTGGGCCCGGTGTCCCGGGCGGAGGCGCAGACGCGGCTACAAGGGCAGCGGCACGGCATGTTCCTGGTGCGGGACTCGTCCACCTGCCCGGGGGACTACGTCCTTTCGGTGTCCGAGAACTCCCGCGTTTCCCACTACATCATCAACTCCCTGCCCAACCGCCGCTTTAAGATCGGCGACCAGGAGTTCGAGCACCTGCCCGCCCTGCTGGAGTTCTACAAGATCCACTACCTGGACACCACCACCCTCATCGAGCCCGCGCCCAGGTGAGTGACCCCCGCCCCCGCCACACCCACCGCCACCTTTGCTCCGGGTGGCGCGAGGAGGTGAGACCTGTAAAAGTGTCATAGTCCAGCTGAGTAGCTCCGGGAGCCTGGCACTGGATGTAGATGCTATGAATAAATGCTAAGGAAACGTTCGTCTAACGCTGGGCCTTCTTAACTCTCTGGATCTCGCTGACAATTAAGGTGTTGCTCTCAGTCAAATTATCTACGGTCCCTGTGCTGACCTTGTGTGTAGAGGTACCATGTACCTCTACCACGGGCTATAATTGCCTTGAAAGAGGGTGTGGTCCTACCAAAGCACGTCACCCTTTTTGTGTTACCCTTTTCTTCTAGTATTGTCTCTCCATTCCAAGGATGGTTGAGAAGCTGGTTCACCAGTCTTCTCCGTGATTGAATTACAGCCTCTGAGCTTAGTTTGCTGTCTACGCCTGCACCCACACTGATTACAATAGAACTGGCTTTTGTGTGATTAGACTGCTTTGCCCTGTTAAGTCGGCATTAATACATTCCAGGGCAGTATCTCCCAAACTTCTAGAGTGGCATTTCTGCACCAAAAATTTGCAAAACACTAATTTCTCACAGTTTGGTTGCGGCACTGTTCATCTATATCTGCATATGTGATACATTTCACTGAGAAATGCTGTTCTTGGTGGATGGGAAAATGTGACTTGGCTATGAGCTCTTTCTTTGTCCTGGTCCCTGTATGGGACATACCTGCAACATGCATCAGTAAACTGCTTACCAAGAATCCTAGAACATATTCCTTACTTTTAATTACTAAAGCCTTTCTCAGTATATTTTTTTCGAAGTTTTTGGGCTTCCTGGATAGAATTAAATGCAATTAAATAAAAGTAGCGACATATTAAAAAAAATAATTCAAATTCAGTTCTGAATTCTGTATTTTAACATCTTACTATGTTTTGCAGATTAGCAGTTCTTAGGAGGAAAGAATAACTTAGAGGTTTATAATCACAATTGAACCTTGGCATAGACCAGTACTTAATGACAGTCGGTCACTTGTCAGAGGTTGACAATAGCTTGTCAAGTTGAAAAACTCAAGTGTTCAGAAGTCTTTCTGAAAAGCTGTCAAGTGATGGGCAGGATGTGAAAGAAAGCACAAGCTTCAGGAACTCTTCGAGCTTCTGGCAAGCCTTTTAGATAGTGATTGTGACTAGACAGATGGGTAGATGAAAAAAAAATAGTTTTCACCATTGCAGGAATGCTTAAATGGAGCTGCCCAGTGTTATGTGTGTGCTTAAACTTGTGGAGAGTTGGGAAGAAAAAAGTCCTATGCTGAAGCAATCTTCATGCTTATCTCTGTTCTCCAGCGTAGCTACTCTTGTATCTTTCTGGATGCAATAACCTGTTCTTAATCATTTATGGCCATGACTGACTTGGCTTTCTCAAAACACTTGAGAACTTAGAGCTGATTGCACTTGCTCACTTGGTATTTGTTAGGAGTCCTGTGTGAAATGTTCTGTGAACATTTTAATACCACCTTATTTCCAAGGTTTTGGTTGCATATTGTTTTCTCAGCACAGAAACAGAGGGGATATAACCTGCTGTAAATTGACAGGCTTTTTTATAGAGCTACAAATAGGATGTACCATGTGGTTTCTCTTAGCATGATTTTTGTTAAAACTCTTAGAAAAATCAATTATGCAGTTGATGGTGTGAAATTCTGTGAAAAGGAGACTTCCTGCTGCAAGAGGGAGGATGAACGGTAGCATTTCCAGATTTTTTTGTTTTTTATTTTTACTTAATGCACTAGTTTTAGAATAGAGGTGGCCATGTATGTGCTCCAGAACTGTTACACTAATGCTTACTTCTTTGACATTTTCCTGGGCACGTTGCTCTCAGATGCTTGTGCTTTTGAAAGCTGTTCATTCTTTTGATTTCATGAAGTACAGTCTGAAAGGTGGTTTCTATATAGAGCCCACAGTACTTCTAGATCTTGGAGATGACATCTGAAACTTTCAAAACAGTTGTAAATGGACCATTTTAAACTTTCTGTTTGTTTTGTGTCTCTAGTAGTGAGCTCTGACCATCCTCACTCATGTTCCTGAGCTCTCGCTTACACAGAACAATTGCTTCCTGAAGGGTTCACTCTCTTCCCCCTGCTTTGGCTGCAGCAGGGTGTCTGAAAGATGGAATACCTTTCTGTTCAGGGCTTCTGGCATATCTTGCAAAAATCACAGGGATTTGACTTCCCTCATGTTTTGCAAGTAGCAAAAGAGAATTGAATTAGGCTAATGACATGCATTCTTGCCATCATAGCTTAGATAATAAGTATCTGCTGTGGCCTATATCCATTAAGGTTTTTTGACAGCTGCTTTGAATAAAATTTATAACATTTATGATGAAAATAGATTGCAGTGAAAGCATTCTCATTTGATGGACAATATTATATATTATCACAGACAACAAAGTGACTGTATTTGACATATGATGGACATCGTAATAAACAATTATGTAAATAAAGATAATATGGTTAATAGGCAAAGGAATATTTCTAGAAGGCTAGCTTTTTTTTGTGGTCGCTTCTTATCAGTGGATGCAAGTATTTCATACTGTCTTTATGAAGATGTCATATCATCTTACTTTTGTTCCCTTTTTCCTCTATGGTGCCTGAAGTCTAGCATTTACTTACTGAATTCTTTAGAAGTGGATGCTGAAGTTAAAAACAAAATAAAATTATTTGGGTTACTTTGGAAGTGATGGAAAGCTCCTGGAGAGATTTACAGCTACATTTTTATGTACTGCCTTTCCACTTCAGTCACCTGAGTAGTCTTGATTTGGTTTTCTGTATAACTACTCTCATAACTTAAGATCTAGAATTAATTTGAGTCTAAGATCTTCACAAGAACCACAGGTGACAACACACCACCAACAACAGGTGGATGAAGAAAATTTTGCATTATTTCTCCCAGTTTTCTGCATCCCATGATAGATTATTTGGGGTTTCTGGGGAAGCTACTTCGGGTATTTAAGTAATTATTTGAGAGTGCGAGTTACTCGTGAGGTGCCTCACAGTGTTACCAAGCCAATACTTTTGTCACAAAGTCACAAGTAATTCTTCTCTAATTGTTCCTACTGCAAACCTGGTACTTAGCTTTGTTGCTGTAAATAGAAACCAATAGCTATTACTTTTACCAAATCTTCAGGTATCCAAGTCCGCCAATGGGATCTGGATCAGCCTCTGCCATGTCCACTGCAGACGAAAATGTGGAGTATGTTCGGACTCTCTATGACTTTCCTGGCAACGATGCTGAGGATCTTCCATTTAAAAAGGGCGAGATACTGGTAATTGTAGAGAAGCCAGAAGAACAGTGGTGGAGTGCCAGAAACAAGGAAGGTCGGATTGGGATGATTCCTGTACCTTATGTAGAAAAGCTAGTCAGATCTTCTGTTGGGAAGCACGGAAACAGGAATTCCAACAGTTACGGTATTCCAGAACCTGCCCATGCTTACGCTCAGCCTCAAACCGCAACCCCCCTTCCCTCAGTATCCAGTACACCTGGAGCAGTGATCAATCCTCTGCCATCCACACAGAATGGACCAGTCTATGCCAAAGCTATCCAAAAGAGAGTACCCTGTGCTTATGACAAGACTGCACTGGCATTAGAGGTAAGTTTTTCCTCCAGTCGCGGAGTTTTCAACTGCCTCGTGGAAGAAGAAACTAAAAATTGTTATAGTGAAGTTGATGTGGATGACTTCCTGTGGAGTCTGCTTATTTATGTCGAGGGACTGAGAAGTTAGGTTACATTCTGAAGAAACATCCACAAGAATTGCTTCATCTGTACCACTTCCTTTGAGAAAAGTGACCTAATAAGTAACTTCAGGACCTGTACTTTCCCTCCCTTCTTGCTTGTTCAGCTGTGCCAGTGTTACAAGGGTAGCTAGCAGTGTACACATGCTGCTGTGTAGTAAGTGCTAGTGAGAGGATGGCTTTACTTCTCTACCTAATCTTGGGGAAGGAAAGAGATGTTTCATTAATCATTGCAGTGTTCCAGACTAAGAATTGTCAGCATCCTCCAGAGAAAGGTAAAGATTGTTGGCTGATACACTTAGTGTTTCTGATCCTCAGCCATGAGATGCACTTGAAGATCTTGTGCTGAGAGCTGAAATCTTGGCAGAATATATCAGAAATACTCTAGTCCCTTTTAACCTTGGTTTACAAAAGTGGAATTTGAGAAACCTTTAAGACCTAAACTGGAAGTGAGGAGGTTAACTGAAGGAGTGTAGTGTAACCTCCAAAGCGCTGGAAGTTTCTGTGCTTGCCAATGCATTTTTAAATTTTATTTTAATTAGAGATATTTTGTAAAACTATAGAGCATTATTCTGTAAATAGCAAAGAATTTATATTATAGTTCTATGTTAACTGGAATAAATGATCTATTGGAACAAGTTTTTCAAAGCTATATCCAGAAAACTTAGATTGTTACTTTTGCATTTAGATGATACTGAAAGCTAGTTAACCTGTATTTCAAAAATGTCTCACCCGGAAAAAGTGAAAATTAAATGTGCTGCAATACCTCCAGGAACAAATGCAAGCAAACAAGCATAGGAAACAACATTTTAGCAAATAAAACAATAATTGTTTTCAAAATACTTTTGAGCTTTTCCTGTTGTTTTTGCTCAGTTACTTTGCAAGTCAGAGCTGTTACCTATGGCTGATGCTTTTGACTGAAATTTGGAAGGCTATATTTGTGACTTCCCATTATTCATAGTGCTCACCTTAATTGTTTTAGTCCTGTATTTGTAAGACTTTTACAGTTGGTTACTCTTATGAGTTTAACAGTTAAATATGAATCACTGGAATTTCTTTGTCTTGTGAAATGTAGCAGCTTGTTACTTATGAACAGTGTGCGAAAATTATCATAGAACAAAGTGTAAACTCACTGCCAGCCGCACTGTACAGAAGATTCCTGCCAAAACTACTCTGGCTTCTGAAAGCAAAGCAAGGCAAGCAATTGATTTTGTTATGTTATCAATGTGTCATGGAATTACTTCAGGGAACTTGCATTGCTGCAGGGTAGCAGAACCACTTGGAAGGCTGGCCCTCACAAATAGACTTTCCTGACTTGCCCTTTAAATGACCCCAGTTAACCCCATAAGTTTAGCTATTCTAGGATACCAGTAGGATTAATTCTCTGGCCAGCAAATAGATTTGACTTGGTTTGGACCTTCAAATTACTGAAGTTTTGTTTGAGAGATTCTTCTCATCCTCTAATCACTTACTACTTCATGTTTTTCTGTCTCAACACTGGCATATTTTGTCTTCCCATGCAGTCTGTTTTCTTTGCAAGTGTACCTCATCCACACTGTGGCTTCTCAAGAGGCTTCACATACAGAATTCTGGGAACTGCTCTACATTTTTGTTGAAATCAGTGATTACAGCTTCTCCATGTCTTTCCATGCATAGGGAACTTTACCAACCTCATTATAGCAGTATTTTTTTGTCATATGGGCTATTCTTAATCATTGAGCTTCTTTTCATTATTTTCCTTTAGTTAACACCTGCAGGACCCTGGTAAAGTATTTAATACTAGCCTTGTGAGGGTCTACACATTACTGAGTAAACTGAACCATTAGAAACTTCTGTTCTGTAAGACCACTGAAAGTAGTGTTAGACAAAAAAACAGGTTATGGGACTGTTTTGGGGAAGAAAGTTAATGGTGTTCTTTCATAAAAATTGTATTTAACAGTTCTTCAGGTAGAACACCTTGTGAGTGTAATTCCATGGTTGCTGATTGTGCAGTCTCATTTAAACTGATAAAGCAATATGAAAGCAAAATATCTGTTTGTTGTCTCTAGCCTTGTGTAGTCAGCACACAGTACATAAAAGGAAGAGAATACCATCTGGAATAAATAAAGCCATTGCATAGTAATCTGCTTGACTTCCTTTTAAGTGGAGCGATGTCTTTCTTCTTGGTTCATTTTGAAAATGGGACAAGCTCTCTGCTTGCAAGTCCAGTGTTTCTGTTGTACACTATTGCTTGCAGAAGCTGACAGAATTTGTCTTTGAGAAAAGGTAAAAATTTATAGCCTGTTACAGAGAAGTTTGTTTTGTAAACAAGTTTCTTTGTTTGTTTTTTAAATTTCTTACATGAAAAATGTAAACCAAGTGACTATTCTACAGAAAATCTGAAACAAGATCTGGTTGGTTGGATAAAGATGAAGGGTTCAATTTGTGAATTTAAAAGTGTGACAATTTAAGAGCAACTACAATTTTATTTCTGTAGAATACTAGTTAATAGGGCATTTATTTTTGCTGGGCTAAGTTTATTACCATGGAATGGTTTGGGTTGGATGCGACCTTAAAGCTCATTTCATTCCACCCTTCTGCCATGGGCAGGGACACCTTCCACTAGTCCAGGTTGCTCCAGGCTCCATCCAACATGGCCTTGGACACTTCCAGGAATGGGCAGTTCACAACCTATCTGGGTAACAATATTGGTATTGCTGAAGTTACTAATGAGTAAGTTTTGACTTGATATATATTGTGTTATATACTCCACTTTTATTCTCTAAAATAAAAAATTAAAATATAATCTGTTTATAGGCTAAAATGGTAGTTTTAAGTATAGAAACTATCTCAAAGCTTACAGCTGGTGGTACATGTAATTTTGTGCATCTCCCTGCTCCAGAGAACAATTAGTAAACTCTACAATAAATTACATGTATTTCTAAACCTTACATATGCTCTTGTCTGTTGAGTTATTTTGGCAGTTCAGATTTAATGTTTTTAATTAAATGATTGAAGTCTGTAGTTTCTCACTACAACTAACTTAGTTACTAATATGCGTAGAATTTTATGGATACTGTATTAAAAAGACCCAAACCACCAAACAAGCAAGCTAAAAAATAAAAATAAAAACCACCAAACCCAACCCCTAACTGAAAAGCTCAACAACCAACAACCCAGATCTGTTTCTTTACTTGTGTACTTTTAGCCAAGAAGCTATTTCCTTCCTTTCTGGTGCTGCAGAGGAAGGAGTATGAAGGACAGAGTTACAGTATCTTGTGCTTATTGGAACCAGAACTCTGCACCACAGAGTTATGCATTGCTATTCTTCAATCCTGCCAATTACAGTGGGAAGACTACGAGGGCAGTCCCGTGTTCAAAGGACTTACAGGATAGCACTTGAAGCAGGTGATGAATTTTATAAGAGTAAAAACTCTGTGGCACTGTTACTGTGATACAGAGCAGCAAAGTCTACCTGAAAGTTTCTCAGCCTTTAAAAGCTTGTAGTAATTCTATAGCCAGTCTCTTAGTAATAGTATGCTAATGAAGCCTTGTTTCAAACTGACAAGCTCTAACAGGGACATGAACAACAAATTCCATATTCACTTATAAAATGGAATGAAATAGGATAAGGAACCAGAAAACAGGAGACTGGCAGCAGCCACCAGATTTATATCTGTTGTGTTTAAAAAATGATTCTTAAAATATACCACCAATGCTCTAATCAGGGTCATAGTCAATTTTGAAGGCAGTAGCAGTTCTAGAGTTCATCTCCAGACTTGACAGTGTTATGGAATCAAAGATTCATTTTTTCTTTTTAAACAAGAGTTGCACTATATTTTTTAAAGTTTTTATACTAGTGATGGCTTTTTATAGACTTGTGCCAGCAATATAGTATTAAGTAGTTTATCTTTTTGTGATGTAGCAATCATACACGTGTATGTTTGCTAGTACAGAGTTAACCTGTCACTGAAATGTTTCGGTGAAATAAATATCCATCCACCATAATTATATAACCGACTTACAATATTTCTCTTGAGCTTGTTACAATTAGGTTACAGTTAACTTTTTCCCTCTTCTAAGGAAAGTTGAGACAAGTAGGCCAAAATGTGCTAGCAGTAGAACTTTCTTAATTAGGAAATTAGGCTACTTCTTTCAGTAGACAGCAAGCATTGTGTTTTTCTTAAGACAAGGAAACTTAGCCTTGCTGTCTTAAATGTTAAAATGCATCTAACCCACAAAGCAAAGTATTGATCCTACATCTGTGTAGTGTGAATTGTTGATCAGTGAGCTTTAGTTGCTATAACTGTTGAATTGAAAGTGAACTCCAAATTCTGTACAATCATGAAGTGGCTTAATCTGAAGGAGATTAAGATTAATTTTACTCTTAATTTTAAGACTGGCTTCTACCATGTAATGAAAAGCAACAGGTTTTTTGATGCTGCAACCCTTACTTTTTTCCTGGCTCTTGGTGAAATGCAAAGTTCCTTTGTTTAATCTGTTCCTAGGTGAGGCCAGATTAATTGCATCTAGGACTTCCATATTTCTATGTTGCCCTTGAACCTCCTTTCGTGTCT
>VZTN01027634.1:649599-741706 GCA_013400515.1 Erpornis zantholeuca
TCCTTTCGTGTCTCAAGAATGGATGGAGCTTTTCCTCTGAACTGTTTGGTTCTCTGCTTCGGGCATCAACTATGTTCTGGCCCAGAACATCAGAAGTGAAGGATAATTAAGCTATGCTTTCAGCCTGGTGGTTTCTTGGATCTTACAATACATAAAGCAGCAGCCCTTTCAGTGTCCTTTTGTCCCACTTGCAGAGTGGCTGAACTCTGCATCTTCTGTATAGCTCCTCACCTTGGGGACAATGGGATGTCAGGTATTTTCTCATTGTTGGACCTTGTCCTTTTTTCTCCAGACAGGTAGCTGGCCTGAGCAATTGTTTTGGTATTAATGTTATTGTTACCAAAGAAGGTGAGCTGTGACACTAATTAGGATAATGACTGAGATTCAGCACCCTGTAGATTCTAGAAAGCAATATTTTCTATAGCACTGACCCAGTGGGCTAAAATCATGATTTAGAATTTTAATGCATTTTTTACAGAACTTTATCAGCCATAGAACTATTAACATACAGTTGTTGGAATATCTGTAAAACTCATTCAGTTGGTTGTCTAAAATGGCTTTCAGGAAACCTTTTGCAGAGTATGAATCAGCTTCAAATGGAAGACAGGTATGGAAGAGTCTAGAGTGAATGAAGTAACCTTTCTGACTGGCATGTTCCACAGCTTATGTTTCCCCAGGGCTTTGAATTCATGCTCTAACAAGGACATAATGAAAGATGCTATCTAAAATACATTTTGATTTTTATCATTTGGGTGTAGCCAAATGGCTGCATTTCAGAAGTATTACTCACTTCAGCAGTGATACTTCATTCCAGTGATGCTGGTGTGCTTCACAACTGAATTAACTTATCTGAGAGATGCTGAGTCTAAGGAAGTGCTATCCTCATTTATAGATAAGGGCCATTAGCTGTCCAGAGTCATACAGGAAATTTGTGGCAGAGATGAGAATAGAACCAGGTCTCCTGACTCTGTCCTGTGCTTAATCATAAGACAATCCTTCTGACTGGCTTAAAACATTCTCTGAAAAAAAGTATTAAATAATTTTAGTGGGAGATTGCACCGCAGCTGACCATGTTACAGATGCTTTAAAAGGCATTTACCAAATAATGCTTTTACTTACTACTTGGGGGAAAAATACATAGAGGGACTAGTTGACTAGATTTTTCTAGATGTTTTTGAAATTAGGGTCTTTTAGATAAGATCCATGAGTTACTCTATCATGAAATCAAGGTTCCTGTGCCAAAAATCTTATTTCAACATGCTGTTTCATTTAGTCTTCTCAGGGAAGCTACATTTTAAAAATGATATAGCACAAGAGGATATTTCCCAGCTTTCATTTTAAAAAAAAGCCCTCTCAAAAATAGAGGAAAGTTATTGCAAAGGAATTTACTATTCCAGTGGTTCTCAGCATATTGGGAGTATGTTTGGAGTAGCTTTTGTCAGCCAGCTCTTTTTAGTGGCAGATGCTGGTGTGCAGCAACTTTTCNATCATTAACCTACAGGGCAGTTTGTTGCAACACAATAGACACATATTTATTGTAAATATTTTTTTCACTCAGCTGAAGCAAGACTTCCAAACCTATTCACATTGTGCAATCTTTCAGAGCCAAGTTGAAGAATACCTATTCTAGAGCCTCAAAATGAATAATGGTTTGATCTCTCCAGCACAAGAACAAAATTACATTGTCAGACTTTCTGAAAATGCATGTCCATGTTTTTGATTCACATAATTATTTTTAAGATTAAAGGGTTTGAGAATGGGTTTGGTTTATGGTGTGGTGGAAATGCAGCTCCTTATTAGCTTTAAACTGTTCTGATGTTGGCTGCACCTTTTTCAGGTTGGGTCTAGAACTTGGAACTTAGATCTGCCTTCAAGAGTTATTTAAATATAGCAGTGTAACATTGAGTATTTATAGATGTTATCAGCATTTTCCTAAGGAGACATTTGCTAGGTTCCTGTTTAGGTCATCTTGTTACTATTTAAAGCTTTCTTGAGTGAGAAGTCTGACAAATTGTGCTTTTTAGCAAATACACAATTAAAGCATGCTGTAGCAGGCCCTGGAGAGATGAAAAGCTGTCAGGTGAATTCTGTGTACATGCAATGTATCATGGGCTGTGTTTAACTGCTTAATTCTGTGTGTTGGCTTCATGTTTGAGTTTAGGAACAGCATAAATAAAAATGTCCATTTAAGAAAGTTATATCCTAAGAACTTCCGGGAGTTCAGAGGGTTTTCTCCTCTCTCAAAAGCACAAGATTACAATTGTTCAAGTGCAACAGTCTCAAATACAGGGTGGGGGGGCAGACAGGGCACAGACAACCAAAGTAGTGGAGAAAAAGTAGGGAAGGTAGAGAAACACATTTTGCTTAAATGTCTAAATCTATTCTGAGATGAAACATAAGGCTTAAATATGTAAGAATAGTTTCAAAGTTCAACAAATTTTATTTTAAGAAACATAACACTGAGTGACTGACTGCCAGGGAGTTTATTATAGTATCTTAAACTTCACTTAAGGGTTCTTGCTTCTCTGTGATCTTCAAAAATACCTATTACAGTACTGGTGACTGGTTTAAATGGGCTTCAGGTCATCTAGTGATAAGCACATTGTTTTGTAAAGTCGGGGTTTTTTCTTTAACATAAAATATACAGGTCTCACTGGAGAAGGTTAAGGATGTTGGCCAATGGCCTATCTGCATCTGGTCTGAATTTTAATACTATTTAGATAATGTAGACAAATTGCTTTACATACTGCATCAATGTCTATTTTTCCTTAAATAAGATTCAAGCTAGCTTCCTTTGAATTTCACAGTAGTAGTTTGGTAATGAGACTCAACTACAAAGAGCTTGGACCTAGTCTGGGAAAGAAACTTATGCACTGTTGGTTATTGGTCACAGGCTGGTTCTACTTTTTGTGAAATTAGTTCTTAGCTGCTAATGTTACTTTTCTAATATTTACTGTAGTTAACACATAGAGTCAAATAAGTAAACAGGAAGGGAGGAGGGGGAAAGTTAGAGAGTTGCTATAACAAACCATGTGTTCAGCTCTCCAGAAGCATTTCAGGGAGAACAAGTATTTAGCTTGTCTTAAATGCTTCTTGTCAATTTGGATATTTTTCTTTGTAAATTGTCCTAATCCAGATTAAATACAGGTATTGAACAATAAGAGTATAATTTATAATCATTTGGGCTGTTGTTTCTTGCTTGACCATAGTTTAGACTTTCCTCATTTTTCACTGTCAGACAGGGAGAGACATAGTTATGGTAGGAAAGGCCTGATATATCATTCCTGTTTCAAATGGTATGATAGGAAGTAGATGTGAAAACCACAAATAAAGCCAGAATCTACATCTACTACTAAAAAAAAAAAAATGGTTTGAGCTTGCTTTTCCCCTTTTTGGAACTGTACCATTATTTTAGAAATTGCAGAAGGTTCTTAGACTGTGATCATCAGAATTAGAGTTTCAAGCAATGGTTTCTTTGCCTTAGGAATCTCTCTTTGAAAAACTACATTTCTTTTAAGTCAGCTGCTGCTAAAACCAGTACCAGCACTGTGCTCTTTTGAATGGATATTGTGACTCATTGCTGATGGTAGCTTTACTGATGTGAATTTATATCTGAGCTAAAGATACTGTTGCATGAAGCTGTAAGCTTTCCTATAAAAAGAGGTGTAGTTCAGTAATCTTTATAAATATATTCATAATTAAGAGTCTGAGAAAGAGCACAGACAACATTATTATGTTTAGCAACAAAGTGCTGGTATTGTAGTTCAGTAGAATTAACTTTTCAATTGAACTTTCTGCCAAGAAGAGAGCAAGATTTCTTTCCTTATGATGGGCTTGTATGTGTTGTTGTTCATTTGATTTGTATTTGTATCAGAGGTGAGATTCCCATGTGTGATAAAGATTTTTTTTGTTTCTAATTACGCAGGTTGGAGATATTGTGAAGGTTACGAGGATGAATATAAACGGTCAGTGGGAAGGAGAAGTCAACGGTCGAAAAGGGCTCTTCCCTTTCACACATGTCAAAATATTTGACCCTCAAAACCCAGATGAGAACGAATGACTCCCTCTGCCCAATTTACACTGCTGCTTCATTTTCCTGGCTATCATTAGCATTGTTTGAGGTGGGATGATGACTTAATGGCACATTGCTAGCATTGCCCATTTTCCAGCTTGCTGCAGTTTGACAGTTCTTTTAATGTACATTTGGAATACATACAACTGAAGTCACTCTCTGACCTTCAGATCATAGTTGCATCATCCAGAATTTAGTTTCACTTTTAAAACTATCGGGCCTTAAGCTGGAGAAGACTGAACCGGAATATAGCAGAGAGGTGTAAAAAAAACCTTTCCTATTGAGACTTCCGTGGACTTTTTCTGGTTTGTTCAGTAGAAAGAGCCCTAATCTTAGATCAAAACATGCAACTTGTGCATTACTGTCCAACAAAAAGCAACAACAAAAATGCAATTTTAGACTGAAGAAGATTTAGTTTTAAAAAGACCTGTCCTAAGGTAGTACATTTAAAATGATGGTTTCTTTAAAAGACAATAATTGGAGCTTATGTATTCTAAGCAGTTGTATTAGACGCTGCTCTTTTTGTTAACTCTTAAGCTTGTTGTTGACTTTCCTGAAACAGTGTGTGTTAAATGCAAATAACATTGATTGAGCTGCCTTGAAGCTGAGGCATTTATTTATAAGGAAACCTAGGAGGGGTTGATACTTGTAACTTGGTTTTGACATATTTAATGCATTTCTGTTGATTTTTGCAAGCACTAACTGTAGAAAGTGAGCTTTAAGGGGAAACACTTTGGCCTGGTCTACATACAGCTCTTCTGCAGTGTTGAGAGCTTTGTTTTACTAGTACAGAAGTGCTTGTCATCAAGCTGTTACTTGGTAGACAGTTCAGATTGCCATGGTGAGGAGAGGTTAGGAGTGGGACAGAAGAACTTGGTAAATTCTGATAAAATCCTCTTATTTAAACATTTAAAGACCTTTTATATCCATTTCTCTGCAGGCTCCTTGCTCTCTCCAAAGTTTCCTAGCTATGCCAGCCCCAGCTCATCAAAAGCTCCTTTTCAAACACAGTACCTTTTTACCAGGATGTCTGCATTGCTGTGCTTCTCTTCCAGAGCTGTTTTCATTCTTCTTTTTTCCTTTTCTTCTTTTTCCTTGCTTATATCCCCAGTCCTCTGCATGCTGGCATCTTTACTTTTTACCCTTCCTAGCACATTGGCTCTGGTTTATATATGACCCAGGTCCCTCCTCCTCCTCCGAGCATCCTCTAGAAAATGGTTAATTGGGGTCAGCTGCCTGGGTTCCCCCACGTGATAAGTTAATGCTCAGGGTGGAGGAGGTCACAAAGGTGTCTGTTATTAGTATAGCTTCTTCCCTCTTTCTGTACCTAAGCTCTCCTGCTGTAACTGTACTACAGCAGGGAACTCATGGCTGCAGCTGGGTGAGTGCCATGCGGATGCTCAGCCTGAGCCTGGGTGCAGGGATATGAAAGCATAGGTACAGTGGAATCCTGTGCCACCTTCTTCAAATGTGTGTTGTAGGTGAACTGGAATGCTCTTTTCAAAATGATGGAACACTGAATTAACAGAATACATGTCTGCAAAGATGCAACTACAAAATCTCCCTTTTCAGCAGCCTGGTTAAGGCACATGTCTGATGTGGAAGCTGGCAAGAAAACAGCAGCTCCCATTTTTCAGCTTTCAAAGCTGTTGGTTGTAGCAAAGTGAAAAACTTCAAACACTTGCAGAAGGTCATCAGATGTTATAAATGTCTAATGATATAAACATTGTCTTAAATTCCAGCATGTTTTCTTGTTGATTTGTGTTGCTTGATCCTAATAAAGTACATTGTTTGTAGTTCATGTGGAAGTGCCAGGAGATCCTTAGTTGGAAGGCACTGAAGAACTGCAGAAATGGCATTTGCAACCAGACATTCAAAATGCCAGATTTTAAAGAAGTCTCTCCCTTCATCTATTAGCTGTTTTCTGTAGTATTGATCAAGTGGCTGACAGTCTATAAGTTCTTGTAGAGCCTTTTACTACCAAATTAACTGTGAAGTAGAGTAGCATTGACTGAAGTGTTTGGTGCTGTAATTCTTGACAATAGGCATTGACATTTTGTCTTGCAAAGAAAAGCTATGCAGTTCTCTTAACTAAAGAAGGTCATGCTTTTCCTGTGCCCCAACAATACCTGCATGTTTACTACACAGATTGTACTACTGAAAGTCATCTTCTGAATACAAACTGCACTAAACTCAGTCTGCTGCAGAGAAATCTTATTTCAGGCCTGACCTAGTTACAGGCAGCTCTTCAGAAGACTGATTGTAGAATTCTTCCTTTGCGTGGTAAATAATACTGTGAGATTTGAGATCTTGAACATAACTTTTAACCTATTTTTTTTCACTGAAATAAACAACTTGACTCATCCCCTCATTGAATAAGGCGTGCGCTTTGAACACAGACATTGTTTTATGTTTAATTATGTTCCAATACTGCTGAAAAGCAAAGTATTTTACCTTCAGAACTATGCAAAATTTGTGTGTAGTGGTATCTGATGCAAAGACAAGAATTCTTGAAGTTCTGTGAACCTGTTTTTAGGCCGTGAATGAACAGTGTTTCTCCAAGTAGCAGCGGTGTGGTTCAGGTATGTAAAATGTGGTTTCAATGTAGCATACTGACCAGCCTAAGCTGATTGTAACATTGATTCAAAATGTGTCTTGGCTATTTTACTAAGAGACAAGTATTTTCATATAAAGACTGAAATGGATCGGTGTGTGTTTCTCTTTGAAGGACTCTGGATTCTCAATCGCTTGTTGCTTGCTTACACATGTGCTGTCATTTTATGAAACCTCTTAAATCTGAGTGATAATCTATCAGTGTAAATGTTCTTGGGCGTGTAAGGTAACCTTAATATGAAGCATGAGAGCCTACAAGTGATGGCTTCAATCTATGCACCATTAAAGTTGTCCTTGCTTTGGAACTAGGAGCTGGTGTAATGACCTGGTGCCACTGTAGTCAACTATCACAAAAGGCTTGGCTTCCTCCTGCTGTGTACATGTGTATATAGACATTGAAGCCTCTGACCAGTCTGAAAGTTTAAATGAAAACTGTTTTAATCAGTGTCCATCACTGGATAAGCGCTAATTTAATTCATGATTGTTTACAAATTGGGAAAGAATAAACAAAAGGGAATATCCTGTTTGGGTTGAGGCTCTGAAGAGCCTGAGCATTATTTTTGTAAAGGGAAAAACAGCATTCTTTGTGCCATTTCATGTGCCTGTAAAGTAATTTTTTATATTGTATTAACATCCTGGGAATGAGTGGGCTGCCTTTGTTTTCTAGTCCAGTTTTCAAGCATTTTCCTCAATACCCACATTTGAAAGTGAGACCTGCCTAAAAGACTGCCTTTTGGGACCAGTGAAAGCGTTCCTGTATAGTTGTCATTTTCTGTTTATTTGTGTTAAAGTGTATTTTGGGACAAGGATACAATTACTGCAGTGGGAAAGGTGGCCTTGTATTTGAGACAGTCTTCACTGTGTAAACTTTTAAACACAATTATGTAATTTAAAGACCATGATCTTCAGGCAATAATATTAAGTGTAAGCTTTTAAAATTTATTTTGGGGATCATAGCTCGTTTTATTTTTTGTGCTATAAGATTAACAGTATTAAATGAATTATATTCTTAGAATATATGGAGTGTCTTTTCTTAAGATTAGTGCCTTTTTAATTTCTTACTCCACTTAATTCATAGAACTGGTCCCAACATCAAGCCACTGTGTTTTTTCCCCAATGGCCTGTTTGTACAGTCTAAATAAAACTTGCCTCAACTTACAGTATTATTTGTTGTGTTTAGTCTTAAAACCTTGACAATAACAGTAGAGTGTTTAAGCCCTCACTCTGTTATTACAATGCCCTGTTGTGTGGGTGAACAGAGTGTGCCAACTGAAGTTTTCCAGAATCAAAGGAATAATTAAGCAGGAGAAAATGCTGTTGCCAGGCTGAATGATACTCTCCTGTTCCATCCTCGTGCCTCTTCTCAGACAATACTGCTGGGCTCTGGAGGTTCACATGAAAAAGATGCATCTCTGGTTGTACAGATTGCCACTGTCTCCTCTACCCTGAAGCCCGACACGTCCGTGCTCTTCCTGCTCTTCCACCACTGTATTTATTGTGCTCTTTGGCCAAGGCTTGTAAGGGTCTCTGGAAATCATGACCTTTGTTTACTGTGATGCCCTTGACTGTGCTTGTAAGAATGACTGGTGTATGCAACAGTTTGAATTTCGCTTATTACTGGATGAGTAACTAAGGTGTAACCTGTGCAGGCACTGGAGAGCAGTGACTGGGGCTCTTCCCCCTGACACAAGGTGCTGGTGCAAAACATCAGAAACGTCTGTGTTTGGAAGTCAGAACCCACATCCTGGTCATCTTCTGCCTTTTTAGTCAATCCAGATCAATAGTAACTTAGCTAAACTTAAGGGGTTTTTTTCAGTTAAATCATTAACAAGGTGTTGATACTTGAGATGATCCTGTATTGGATAAAAACTTAGGAACATCAGCCACTCAACTGCTGCAAAGGAGAAGCCTACGAAGCTTGTGTTGGTTCCCTGGACTCTGTAGGTATGGTGACAGCCTCGTGTTTGTCTTCTTTGGAGTACAGATTTCCATGTGATGTTAATAAACATTCATAGCCAACTCTGCATAGTGTCTTATCATCAAATAGTCACATTTGGCAAGTTATGTTTTGGAGAAAACCAGTTGTGTTTTAAAGACACAAGCAGGAATAGGTCAAACACATAGAGTGTTTCAGGCTAAAAGGCAAGAAGTCAAAGGTAACAAGAAGCAAGCAGTAACTCAAGGTGGGTTATTTGTCTTACCTGCATTTAGGTTTTCACCAGTGCAAATCTGAAGTAGTTCAGTTACTTCAGTCCAGCAACAGGCAGCACAAGCCTCCATTTTTCAGTGCAAGCTGGGATGAGCTGGGTTCATCAGTTTGTCACTGATTTAATTAAAAGGTTTTATTTCTAAACAAGTGATGACACCCTTTTAGACATACCCAGAGGCATGTCTTTTGGAGCTTACACCAGTAGGAAATAAATATAAATACACCAAATAAACTGCAACCACAGCAGAACATGGTTCCATTTTTACATGATTTTCCATAGTGCAGAGTGTGCACAGATGAAAGCTCCTGAGGCCCTCACTCACCAGCAGGGTTGGCTCACCTTGGTGCAACTGTACTGATTTCTGTCCCCCATATTGTCCCCTCTGCGGTTTTTTTTTAGGAGGACAGGTCAGCTGCTCCTGCAGCAGCTGTTGAACCACCAGTCACAGCTCAGCAGGGAAAGGTAAAGTAGTTCCAATTTCAGGAACCCTCCATCCACCGAGCTGCAAACTGGCAGGTGCTGTGCAAACAGCTGAGCCGCGCTGCAGCAGGGCCGCGCGTCCAGGCGGGACAGGCCGGCAGCAGGGACAGAAACCGTCACAGCTGTCCCAGCGTGAGCCTCCTGCTCTGAAATGCAAGCCCTAGGGGCTTGCCAAGAGCCACAGCAGCACCGATTATTGTGATTCATTAATACAGAATGTTGTGTGCCCACCCTGAGTCAGGCTATCCACGCACTGCTCCAGCTGCCCACCCTCCCCGGGGTGGGGAGCAGCCTGTGAACCCAGCGCCCACCACCGTGACTCAGCCCATCTGCTTCCCGGGGTCTCCTGCTCCAGACTGGCACAACCTTGGGAAAAGCTGAGCCAGCCCTGCTCCGTGCTGTGACGGTGCTCACGGGGGCTGGCGGCTCCTCGGTGCAGCCTCACCTGCAGAAAATCCATCCCACTTCTTCCAAGGCAGGCGGAGGAGCAAGAAGCGATGGACAAATAATGCAGTGCTCCCCTCAGTTAACCTTCCCTGCACCTGCTTGCTTCATTCCAGGCATTTTGTAACCAGAACCCTCCGTGCACAAGTTATTAGTCTAACCCGCCGCTGGCACACCAGACAATTGGGATCAGAGCTAAATCTGGGGTATCCACAGGGAACTGGCTCCTGCTTTGTACGTCCTGGCTGGTCCAACAAGGGCAGCTGAAAGTCAGCACTGAGAAATCTGTCACTTGCATTTGGTCTAGAAATTTATCACTAAAGCTCAAGTGAAAGTGTGGATCTCAAGGGACTGTTAATCACGCTCCACTGCACTGATTCCCAGTCTGTGCTATCCAGTGAATACTCTCCTCCCTTGGGCAGGAGCAGCTCTCGCTGAGCTGTCAGAGGGCAGCAGGGGTAGAAGGACAGTGCTGGACATGCTGCTTTGCCTTCCCCCAGCTGCCCCTGCACCCAAAATCCAACTGATCTGGGGGGAGTGGGAAGTCCAAGGAGAGGATGCTGTTTTGAACAGACAGAAGGGACTGACATAAGTGAACAACAGGAGGTGGTTTGAAACTCTTGGCACTCGACTCCTGTTCAGCCCACCTCCACTCAGCAGCCAAGTTGGAGACCCCCAGGGATGCTCCTGACAGAAGTGACAAACCCAGCTAGGCCTTAGAGTGCACCGTTGCTATCCTTGTCATAAAAAATACAAAAATCAAACTTGCCCATTTTTCATTACTGGGAAGTAATGACCCCCTGTATTGCTAGAGTCTATTTCCACTTTTTTAATGTATTCTGTTACTTTACTACTTTGATCTGGAATATGTTTTTCAGGGGCTCTCATGGGAACTTCTACTTGCTGAATCCATTTCTGTTATGTTAGACTATCTCTTTTTTTCTCTCCTCTTGTGACCAGTGATACAATTAATCCACTGACCTTGAAGAGAAAGAGCTTTTCTCTTTCCAGGTATCACAGCTGGTGCTCTGGCTCTGAGTCTGCAGTGACAACGGATACACAGCTCTGGGCTGGATTCCTGCTGAGCATCAGCCTCATGCTCTGCAGGGCACAAAGGAAATGTAATTCATCAGGCTTGGCCTTTGTCGTGTAAAGAAGAGCCATATCCCACAAAGATTGAACACTTCCCGCTGTGCCCAACTACCTGGAATAGCTGTGCCTACTCGGCACTTTGGAGAACTAGATCTAAAATTAACAAAGATCATTTCCCTGCAAGAAATAGCACCTTGGCCTGGACATGGGACACATCAGCAGGAGTCTGAAAGAGAAAGGCTAAAATTAACTCAGGTTTGGGATTCTGCTGAATGTGCTAACACAGGTCTGACCACCACATGCAGGATAAGCAGCACCCTTGTAAATCTCTGGCCAAAATCATTGCAAACTGCAGGATGTACCCCAGCAATGACAAAAAGGTTACTCCCCGTACTCAATAGCAGCTCCTGCCTGTATGAGGCTCAGTGATGCACCCTCACCATCACTAGTGACCATCTGATTGAAGCAGAGGTGGGTGATGGGATGGAAACAGCTCTCCAGCTGGTGCTGGATTTCTAGCCAGGCTTTGTACAGCACTGGAAGCCCACAGACCTCCACAGTGGTGTTTGTGGGATCAACACCAGCAAATTTAAATAGACAAAAATAAAGACACATTGAAGAGCAGCTTTGGAACAGAAAGTGTGCGCAGTCCTTGACAGGGCAGTAAAGACGTGGGACTTGCATCCATCAGCCATGCAGGGCTCACACCTCCCTCGCTGCAGTGCCCTGATTTCAGCCCACGCTGCAGCCCTGCAGCCCCATGGCAGCGCCACATTGGAACAGCTGTGGAAAATGGAGGGGGATGGAGATGATGTACCTGGAGAAGGACAGGCTGATTTAACACCCTTCCCTGCTGCCAAATGCTCCGTGGGCTCTGCAGTCATTACCCAAAATAGACCCACAGTCTGTGCCTCCTCCAAGAGACATTCCCTGCTGGAAACATATCAGGGCATTGTTTGGGCCAGTGATTTACTGCAGATGGCACCATGCAGCATGTCCCACTGTACCTGGTTCCTCTCCCTCTCCCCCACCATTCAAGCTGCCTGCTGATGCTAGTTAAGCCTGGGAACAGGATACAGGGCTTGACCCAGCAAGGAATGTAGGCAGGGTTTGAGTGGAAGGGAGGGAAGGTACTGCATTAACCTCAAAAATCCACCACACGTGGCTGTCACCTACTACCCAAGACAAAGAGGTCCTTTCCAGGCAGAGACAGCCTTGTCTCTCTGGGACCAGACACGCTGCCTGGGAGCCACCTGTGCTTCCCAAAGCAGAGACATGTCTGCCCCATGGAGGGCAGCTCATCCCAGGTAACCACATCCTCCTCCCTTTGGTTTGCTGCCAGGTCCCTCCTAAAACGTGAACTGCTTCAGCCCCAACTTGCCTAACACGTGGCTTCTGTCAGCACCCGAGTGAGTTGTGCAAAACCCTCGCTCCAGACATGGCACAACAGCCCCAGAGCTTCGCCCCTTGTGCACTGTAACCACAAAGCAACAACATCGATGGTTTCTCGGCTTTCTGTTCTCCACACTGCCCTGGGATGCCCTTGCTGCAGCTTCCAGGCCTCAGCACCTTTGCAGCAACTCCCCTGCAGTCTGCCCCAGTTGTCCCCTCGCAGGTCACATGCAGTCACTGGGTGGCACTGTGCCCCTGCCTGTGCATGCCCGGCTCCAGCCTCCTCCTCTGCTCGGGGATGCTCGGAGGAACCCCCGGCTGGGCCAAGGGGCAAAGGCTCTCTTTGCCGAAGTGCACCCACGGTGGCACTGACAGATACCCGGGGACCCCAGGAGGCTACAGGGTTGTGACCCCAACTCCCAAACACAGGCTCCCACTGCCTCCCTGACAGGGTCTCTCTCCCCCCACCGTGGTTATATTTTCATTACCGTAGCAAAAGGAGACCAACTGCATCCTTACAATACGCCCCTCCATAAAACTAATAGGCCAGGCAATTGGGACAGGCCTGTGAAGTACTTTATAGTCTGGACTCGAGGAGTTCGTGCCACAGCTCACAAGCCCTCCCAGCCCTACATCCCTAGAATCACAGTGTTATTTCTCCCTATCATCCCCACTTTCAGCCTGGGAGCAGTGTGAGGATGAGCATGGTGCCCCCACACCTGCTTTCACTTGTCTCCTGCCACCCAGAGCCTCACTCAACTCCACGAGCACAAGGCTCTTAGGAGCTTCTGTAAGAATCAGGGTTTCCTCTTTCCAGGGCACCATGACACAGTTCTGCCCTGATTCCAGCTTTGACACCATCAGTATGCATCCAGAACTGGGATGCTGGACCCAGCCCTGGGCCAGGACAAAGGCCGGGGAGGTCCTTTATCAATGCTTTGCCATTTGCTTCATTTGCAGTTGAAAGCCAGAGGAGCAGAGAGCCCTTCTGACACTTTGATGGCAAAACCTGCTCAGCTCTGTAGAAGATCCTTCCTTCTACACTGACACCCCATGTTTGTTTGCGAAGCTGGGGTGACACATTTGGTGTAACTCAGAGTCCCATTTCAGAGGGTACCTGGTGAGGCTTGAGGGACTTTGCCTTGCTGGGACCTGGCCAGTTTCAGTGGTGCACTCCAAGTGTTCCTAGAGCAGGGAGCTGGGCTCTGGCCCCAGGAGGGCCTGGGCAGATGACCCTGGGGACAGCCATAACCCAACAGAGCACCCGCTGCCACCTTCCCTCTTCCTGCTGTGTAAAAACTAACTGAGAAAAGCCTCCTTTAATTGTTCCCCCTACATTAGACCTTCCAGGGGAAATTAGCACAAATGCAACATCAGTGGCACCAAGGGAACAGACCCTGAATGACTTGGAGGGAGGTTAATTAGTTTGTTAAAATCCTTCTCTCTTTAGTTGCCACCTAAAGCTCCAAGCCTTGAAAAACAGTTGGGAAAAAGGATCTCTGCAGAAAATCAATGCATCTCTCAATGCTTAGAGGTAAGAGCTAAAGATACTCCAAGAAGCATACTGTTGGGAAATAAAATGGAGAAGACCATTTCTCCACCATTCGGGTAGAAGACAAATGTTAGATGGGAAAGCAAAACGTTTCCAGGTCTCCGTGAAAGTCAGAAGGGACACAAAGAGCCCCTTTCTGCCCCTGTGGTTTACTGTCTTTAATTTCTGCCTTAGAGTCCCC
Source organism: Erpornis zantholeuca (assembly GCA_013400515.1). Taxonomy (NCBI): domain Eukaryota; kingdom Metazoa; phylum Chordata; class Aves; order Passeriformes; family Timaliidae; genus Erpornis; species Erpornis zantholeuca. The sequence continues at coordinate 663,636 of VZTN01027634.1, forward strand.
ACTTACCCTGCAACAGAGGTGCTGAAAAGCTTAATGGGCTTTTGCAGAACTGATTCAGGCTCCCCAGATACCAAGTGCCAGAGATGAGCCAAGTGTTACTGTCTGTCCCTTCAGAAGACCATCCTGTCAGGGCCAGAGGAGACTGCTCCCTGCTCCCTGACACACCAGCCAGGGAACGAGTGTGCTGGGGACAGGAAGAAAGGAAGAAAGTCCCACAGCCCCTTACAAATAGTTTCCCTCTTAGATTAGTTTAATAGATGACTGTATTGACCCCAGAGAAGTTTGTACAACTCCCAGCCCACCGTAGCCGCCCTGAGCATGGTGGCACCGAGAACCTGTCACAGGGCTGGTGTGTGCCCACAGTGAGATGTGGCCCTGCTGGTGCTTCTGCTACTTCCACTGCCACTCTAGGGTTGTGGTGGGACAGCTAAAGCACAATGCTGCAGCTCAGTGACTGCCACAGGCAGCACGTTGGGGCTGAAATTTCCTTAAGTATCTGGTTTAAAGCTGGGACTGACTTCATTCAGTCTCCGCACCAGAGCTCTGTGCTGCCTTGTGGGCGTACAGAAGGAAGGGCAGACAATTCCAGCTCCAAAACCAAATCTCCTTTAATCTAAGGACACGATTTCTTTGCTAGACATGATGAGCTGTGTGCCCTGTCTTCTGTACTGTCCACTGATTTTTTTGTATTTCAAAAGCCACTACATCATCTGATTCTGCCCAGCTGTCTAAAAAAAACAGACAACATCCTGTGTACCGCTGGGACCTCTTTGTCAGAGGCTGTGAACTCATCTGCATCCAGCACCAGGATGGATTGAACAAACTGAAGCATATTTTATTGCTGAAGCATAAAACACGGGAATAAACAAGCACCAAAGTGCTACTGATCATTAAAACCAGATGGGAGCCCATTTACTGCCTCCAGCAGCGAGGTGCCACGGCTGCTCCGCTGGGGCCCCCTTGAAATAGGAAACCCAGTGCACCATCTGGGAGGTGCTGGATGGCAGTGGCTACATGCAGCCCCTGCAATTCCAGCCCAGAATTATCTGCACTGTTGGCTCACCACCACCCCTGGGATAACCAAGGAGTGACAGAGCTCTGAGTCCTAGCTCCAGAAATACAGGCTCCCTGTAAGATTGTGCCTACATGAAAATGCCCTGGTAGGGACAAGCAGCCCATTGTCCAGGGGAGGTGGGATGGGGAATATCTCAGGCTGAATTGCCCACACACAGACCAGGGACTCGGTGACATTTCAGTAGTATTTGTTCAAATGCACATCAGAGAACCATCAAGGGTTCTGGTCATTCCTGTGCAATTCAACTCCCAGATTGATTATCCAAGGTTGATTATCCAAGGCAGCCCAGGTCCGACCTTCCCCCTTACCAACCAGTGCTGTCTGGCATGGGAAGTGAAGTACTATGGTGGGAAGAAGCCAGGGGCTATTTCCTGTCCTTCCTGATCAACACAGCCACCACAGATACACACCAACAACATTCCCAGTCTGGAGTACTGGATACTGGCCTCCAGGAACAGCTCCATCCTGAGTACCCCCAGCTGCAAGCTGAGATCCACCCCCTCTGCAGACTGAAACTTTGCACCTTTGTCTCCAAGTCCCATCTTCCTGTGATAGGGAGCCCTCTCAGCAGACAAAACCGGAGCACGGCATGGGGCCAGGGATGGATTCCTGGGCAGCCCGAGAGGAGATGCAAATGGAGCGCGAGACTGCTCGAGAAGCACAGACAGATGCTTTTACACTTCAAAGGGAACAGGGCCCTGTGAGGCTTTCAGGAACACCACAAATCGATAGACTCCTTTCAAATACCGAGCACATTTGCTCAAGTGTGAGGCAATTATTCCCTGAGGATGGAGGCAGGACAAGGCCATTAACAGGCAGGATGAGGAACATGCGGCGGCTCCAGGACTGCCAGCCCAGACTGCGGAGCGGAACACCGCTGTCCTGGCCGAGCTTTCTCACCCAGGATTTACAAAATGCCCTTCTGTCCCCAGGGGCTCTATAGAGAGCACATTAGTGTCATTCAGCCTGTGTCAGTGCAATGCTCAGCACACCCCTTTGGTAAACAGCAGGTTTGATCACATCCCCTCCACTGCTCTAGTTCACTGCCTTTATCGCTGGAGGGCTGACTTACTAAAGCAATTCCCATTTCCCCCTCACCCGAATACTGCTGGGCAGGGCCTGAGCTGCTCTGGAGAGCTCTGTCTCCACAGAGACCCTTCTAGATGGTAAAGCAAAGCCCAAACCAGATTGTGGGTGAGCAGAGGGCTGGCTGCTCAGCACGCACAGAGCCAGCATGGGGACAGACCCCGCGGAGTGACAGGAATCACGCCTGACTCATCCCTGTCTACTCTGCAGCAGCGGTTCCACGCAGATCACCCTTAATGCACCATCGGCCTTCCAGCAAGGATGTTACAGAGATTGCAGGTGCCAGTGCTTTGCGACCCCACAGATGGGAGCTGGAGTGACAGTGCCAGCACACAGGAAGTCTCTCCTGTGAACAGCTGCTGTTTTACATGTACAGTCTTATTTGTACGAGAGCCAGAGATACTGAAAGTGAGCAGTGCTTTTTGCCTGGTGCATGACTGATGTGAGTGCCCATCCTGTATCACTGGCTGCCCACTCTGCTTTATGGAGGCACATCATTTACCCTCTTCAGTAAAAATAGAGGAGGAAGAAATAAAAATCTCAGCATGTCCCCAGAGAACTGTAGGAGATTAAAATTAAATCCATCCATTACACTCACCAAGCAGGGTGCTGTCTGGGCAGGAACGCTGTAGTTGTACACCTGCACGTTCAAAGAAAAGAAATTGAGTATTAAAGAGAGGTGTCAGGCAATCCAGCACCCCACAGCAAAGTGCTTCAGGTCATAAAACAAACTCACATGACTTGGAAAAACAAAAAACGAATAACACTAAACTAAGCTGAACAGCAACACTGCTCAGCACAGCTGCAGCACCTCTTCTCAACCCTGCATCAAAGGGTTGCTTCACCCTTGGTTAAAATTTTGTCTGACACTTCTGCTCAGGCCAAGATCTCAAGAACGCTTCAGGGCTTGTTCTGGTATGTGAACGTCATGTGCCATGGGGGAGAAACACCGTTCCTACTTTCTTCACTGTGTTCTGTAAGCCTCTCCCTGTGCTCCTCCTGCTATTCCCCACATCTGCTGTAATGTCCAGAAAGCACATTTAGACCTCACTACAGCTCTGCAAGCCATGACAGTAAAAAGCAGCTTACCCGGAGGAGCAGGGAGCCAGCCCAGCAGCAGAGGGCTGGGAACAGAGCCCCGGAGACAGGCAGGAACAGGCCTCCCTCACTGCCACTGCCACTGCAGTGAGGTCGTGTCTCTGAGCACGGCTGTGCCCAGGGCAGCTGAGGGACACAAGACAGACCACCCTCACCACCATCCAGGAAAACCCCTCCATTCCCCAGCTGACCCTGCACAGTTTATCCCTCTCTCTTTGCTCTTGGCCACTCACTGAGTACCTGGAGGCCGAGGGCAGGCAGGCAGGTTAGTGAAGGCACCTGCAGCCGCACCTGTGGCTGCTGAGGAGTGGGAAGAGGGCCCAGCCCTGAGGGCAGCTCCGGGTGGCAGGGATGTGGCTTGGAGCCACTCTGGCCCCTCACGATGGGTGACCAGCACTGGTTGTTGCTCCAGCCAAATGCTGCCTCCCCCATGCTAAGAGGCTCCGCATGGATCCCAGCCTGGGGCTCGGGAATTAAGCGGATTTTAAGCTCTGCAATAAAAACCCATTTGACTTGAAGAATGTTGTTATTCCTGGAAGGGGGGTTGCGCTGCCTGCTTGGATTGCCTTAAAGTGACCTGGTACTTAGGCTGACCAAGGAAATGCACGTCGGAGTCTCCTGGGAGGCTCAAGGAGCACCACTACAGCCACCCCACCCCACCCCAGGCAGTCGGGTCAACACAAAGCAAGCCAGGAGTCCTGCTCAGCCTGGCTGTCCAGCGCTAGGTCATTCAAGAGCCCCAGCCCCATGGAATGGCTGCTCCCCAGGATCTCTTCATGCCTCTCTGCAGACAAGGAGCCTCCTTGGCCCTCCCCGCCCCACATGAGTGAGGGCTCAGCCCCCACACTAGTGCCAGAGTAGCGTGGCCCCAGGGCCGGGCCCAGGGCCAGAGCTCAGCCAATGGCACTGTTCCAGAGCTTGGTTTGCACCAGCATATCCCTGCCCCTGCAGCACCTGGAAATTAGATAAGCTCTTATCGAAACCAGCTGGAAGTTGCTTCTGCGGAGCCAGGGCAGGTACCAGTGCAGAGGCCACAGGCTGGGCCAGGCGAGAGGGGACTGCAGCCTGAGGAGGACTCGCCTTGTCTCCACAGGGGTGTGGGGAGAGCTGGGAGCTCTGCTGCACCGCAGGGAAACAGGTGCCTCTCTCCAGCCTGCAGCTGCCTGGGGAAGAACTGCAGCATCGGCAAGAAAGCATTTTTCTGGCTTTCCCATCTGCACTGAAGCTGTGTCAGACAAGGCTTAAGGCTGCAAAAACCTGTAGGAGAAACCAAAATAAATCAAGATCTTTATTTCCCATAGGAAATTTACCTAGATCCCATTTATAGTTCATTTGCCCTCCTCCTTATGTAACTCCTCTGCAGGAGAGGAGCAGAAAACACAGAGAAAATAAACAATTTGCTGCAAAGAATTGGTGCAAGAGCCTGAGTCACATCTAGCAGTGTGAGCAGATAACCTGAGGCTCACTGAACACACTGTGGAGAACAATGAATGCTGAGATCAACAGCATGTCATGCATGTACAAACTGGCCCCAGGTAACATGACTAAAGCAGAGCACGTTGTGCTTGAGAAAGATGCACAAAACCTACACTTTTGAGTTTATTTTATTAGTCTTAATGGCCTGACTTCTGCATGTCTCATTTCCTTTTATTGAAGCTGTCAGAGGCATTACATTATCTCACATGAGTGCAAAAACAACATTTCAGTCGAGCTCATACAGACTTTAAATGCCACAGCTGAAGAAAACAAGCCAGTGGGAACTGCAAAGGGAGGGGGCGGGAGCAGAGTCCAGAGCACACCTACAGGCAAAATCTCCAAAGGCTTCCCAAACCAGCCAAGCACAGTCTCAAATCAGAGGCAGGGAGAGAGAAAGGACAGGTACTTCTCTAGCAAGCTGGATGATTCACTGAAGAAGGGCAAGCAGTCCTGTTGCAACAGAAGGCTGATGAGTAATTGATGGCTCGTCCTAGGCACAAAGCTGAGTCTTTTACCCCAGTGCAGAGCTGTCTGCCAAACCAGCTCTACCGACAGGCCCAGGGAGCAGCAGCACCTGCACTGCTACTGCGAAGGTTTGAAAGAAACAGCATTGCACTTGTATTTTCACAGGAGTTCCCCAGTGCTGCCCAGTTCTCCTCAGTTACTCATACTCACCACAACATTTCACCCTCATTAACACCCTGTGACAGGAAAACACATCCCAGCTACAAAGATAAAGAAAGATCCAACCAGGTAGCCTGTGAGGGATGTATTCTCTCTCTTGTGGGCATGCTGCTGGCAGCATCCTGTGGTGCACAAAGTACCCCCCTCAGGTCCTTGCACATGGGGCTCAAGGCACTCACTCACTCACTCACTCACCTCCCCAGCCATTCTGCTCATCTCATTTTCAAGATGTGAAAGACAGTGGTGGCAAAATTAACTACTAATGGCCAGAGACAGCCTTTTACAGCTGACCTGCCTTCACACAGCTGGCATTTGGACAGCAGGAAACCATGACATTCTGGCATTAGAAAAAAACCTGCTCCACATTTTTTCCCCAGCCAGATTTCTTTTTAAGTGAGTTGCTCACATCCACGTGTGTGTCATGCACAGCAGGTACAAATCACTACTGGCCAGGGTGCCATCAGAGGTGAGGCTCATAGGCCATTATGTACATGTACTGTGGCAAAATCTGACCTTTATTTCAATGCTGCACATCCTCAAATCCTGAGAAGCCCAGGGGAAGTACTCAGCTGCTCTGTACATATCATAATTGTGGTACAAAAGCAGTTAGCAATATACAATTTAAATAAGGAAACAGTCATTGTAGTTAAGTCCATAAATTTACAGAGCTACTTTTCACAGTAATTTTAACAATAACAACATGGCTCACCATCCCTACGCTATGCAGATGCATAGTGCTGAGCTGGTGCCTCAAAAGCCTGGTGCACAGCCTTCCCAGTGTCCCTGCACGGGGATCCTGAGGCACTGGGCACAAGCCTGCCCAGGTCTGCTCAGAGATAACATCTTGCTACACCCACCCACCCACACACACGTGCGTGCACACAGAGAAAACCATCTGGCACACAGGCTAAATGATACACCTCACTGCCTACTGATGGCTGCAGGCCACACAGCAGCTATCAGTGTGACAAGAAAACATTCCCTGAATAACACCTAGGAACATGTCTATCCTCTCTGAGAGGCAAAGAGCCTATCTCACCAAGTCCCCAATGCCAGGGCCATCTGCACTTGGGCAAACAGGGGGGCTTCCCCCTTCTAATAGGAAGATAAAAAGAATTCCTGCTTGCATGGCAGTGCACAGGCTGCTCCTGCCCAGGATGGGACCAGAGAGGAGGGAGGTGAAACCACTCTAATAACTAAACATGGATAGATCCCTACAGACTCCCAAACAGTGGCCAGATGACTTCACATGCTCACAGAGCAGTGCAGGAACCACAACTATAAATTGTATGCTCCAGGGGTGGTGGCAAGCGGGAGAAGGAGTAAGTTCACAGTGGAAAATTTCCTTTCCCTCTAAAGGAAGAGGTTGGAGTGACACAGCAGCACTGCTGTTCAAGGCCCTGCTTCTGACATCCTTGGAAAGCCCCAGAGGAGCCCTCCACATTCCATGAACAACCTCCCTCCACCTCCACAGAATGAAGAGCGTTTCACTGACCTCGAATCTAGGGCTGACAGAGGAGAGGTGGGCACGGGGACAGGAAGATACCACACACAGCCTTGCTGCTGCTTCTGCATGGAGCAAACTCTTCCTGCCTGCACGACCCACTGCTGAGCTCCAGACACGCCTTACAGTGCCTTTTACTCTCATCTGCTGCTGGAAGAAAGGCAAGACTCTACCTTTAGTTTGACTATACTAACTGAGGAAGCTGCTCAAAGGTCACCAGGATTGCTTGCTTTGCTTGTCTTTGCAGTATTTTCTACAGCTTTTTGGCCATGTGAATGGCTTACTGAAAGTCCTCAGCCCCTGTGTCCTTGCACCAAGTCCCAGGAGGAGGGGATGCTGGAAACTGCCAAATGTGAGGTGCCAACACTGCGACAGTGAGTTCAGCAGCTCTTTAAATACTGTTCTAGCAGATCTGTGGTTTCCTACTCCTGATGGGAAAAAAAACCACTGCAGAACACATTGAGCCTGACCCACAGTGACATGGCTGGGGCAGCCACCAGTTTAACCACTGCTTGTGAAATATGGTGAGGGCTGTTGTGCAAGGAGACAAGGAAGTGATGGTGTCCCTTGCAGCAATACCTCTGCCTAGTGTAGGCAAAGTTTCAAAAGTCCAACAGTCCAGAGAAAATTCAATCTCATTTACAATTTTCTTTCAGTTTTTCACTGGGAAGGGCCCTCCCCATTCACCAGCAGGCATAGGGGAACAGAGGGTACTGGCTCCACTCCGCCACGGTGCCGTGGGCATGTCCCGGAGTCCCTTGTGTGTTGTACTCCGTGGAGAAGGCCGAGTAGCTCATAGCCCTGTACTGGCTGTGGGAAGGCACCACCCACTGCCCGAGGCCCTGCTCGGTGCCATAGGGACTGTACATGGGTGCCCGGGCCCCGGCTTTCCCCACAGAGTCCAGAGCCATGTTCACCACTCCTGTGTAGTCCTGGGGAGGAGGCAGAGGCGGGGGCAGTGGGGGCAGGTTGGTGAAGCCCTCTGGGAGCTGTTTGGAGTCGTGCTCGGGCACCATGGCGAGATCCAAGGCGTGGCACCTTGCTCGGAAATCGTTCAAGGTCGTGGCATCGCGGGTGGGAAGCTGCTGGCTGTCCCCAGCTTCGTGGAACCTGAGCCCAAGGGCAGAGAAAAGAGTGAGTCAGACCTACCTGAGTGGAAAACCACGGAAAACCCACACACATCCCCTGGGCAAAGGCAGGGCAAGCTCTTCCCCTTGCCTACTCCTTCATCTTACTGTTACTGTGGATTTTAGCCCAGGCCTCACTGTCACATCCACAGAAAAATGAAATGCCAGAGAAGGTGAGTCCAGACTACCTTAGTTCTGGCTCAATTCTAGTCTGGGCTCACTCACACCCAATTTTGCGATGAGGAAGGAAAAGTCACTGGAGTCTTGTCACTCCTCCAACACCTCCAAAGGACAGGCAAGCTCTGTAGTACACAGAACTGGCTGGGAAAGCATTTTGGGACAGGGATATAAAGAACATTACAAAGAAATGAGTATGGCCAGAATCAGTGGGTTTGAACTGGAAGAGAAAGGCTATCCTTGGACCTACATCCATGCTAATTTACCGTCTCTCAACCATGTGTGCTGTCCACCAGAAAGGCATCCTCCCCCTACTCCCAAGTGGCTGTTTTCCTTGGGAAATACCCAGCAGAAGAAGAGGAATTGCACAGTTGAAGGGTGGCTTTGGAGCAGCAGGTAGGACTCACCGGTATGTCTGGTAGGACGGCGTGGGCACTTGCTGCTCTCTGGGCAGACCCTCCCTCTGGTCAGCCGGCACTGGTGAGCCCGCAGGGAAGGCCTGGCTGCTGTTCTGCTCCGAGCCCCAGAAGGGATAGCCACTGCTGACCACCACGGGGTTACTCTCTTCCTTCACGTCTACATTCTCGTCCTTCTCAAAATCTGACTCAAAGCAGGGAAAAGAAAGAATGGAAAAGAATGAGAAGGGGGAGGAAGGAGACAAAGCTTACAATGATCTATTGACAGTTGTAGTAATCACAGGATGGTGAAAGGAAACACACTAACACCTCCTGCAGTCCTTCTGTCTTAAGGGAATAGCCCCTTCCAGCTCTTTTCTGCCCAGATACTGTGGTGGTCAGTCCTGCCTGTCTTCTCTCCTGAGCTGTGCTACTGCAAGCAGCACCATGAGCTGGAGCAAGGAATGACTTAGCTTAAAAACCTTTCTGAATATAATTCTCTGGGTTTGTTGGGATCAATATTACCACGTTCCTCAGCACCAGGCTCCTTTTCCTCAGGCAGCTTCCTCTTTTGGCTCTTGGCTGGACTGGGCTTCTGGCATTTGGCTCGTCCTTCCCTGGAAAGGAACAAGACATGGGGGTAGCTTGGATGTTAAGTTTTTGCCTAGATATATAGGAAGGGATGCTACTAGGAGGAGAAAGAAAATCACTAACATTTTTAAATTTTAAGTAAAAAAGAGTCAGTTTTGGCCTGTTTCATCAGGAAATGAGATTTTTTTTTCAGGCATAAAATAACACAAAATAAAATCTCAGATATTTTCGTAACATTTTCTGCCTGGAAAAAATCTCAATTTTTTCCTTCTCTGTGGCCAGTCTGGGGTTGCAATTTACGATTTTTCTCATCCACTGGTTGCCCTCAGACCAAGCAGAAGATCTCACTGGTATCGGTATCCATCTTCCCTCTTGCAGACAAAAATCTCCCACTGGAAAAGACACTTTTCCACCCACAGGAAAAGGAGACAAGGGAGCCTCCAAATGTCAGAATCAAGCTGATCTCCAAGAGACCAAATGATCTGCTGTGGACTCCTGTTATCACTGCTATTCACATGTCAGACGCCAGTCTAGCTCCAATGTGCAAGGGAATGCAGGTCTCAAATTTGTCACACCTCCCACATATCTGTAGGAATTGTCACCTCCCACTCCCCCAGTCTCTTGAGAAGAGGTTGCACAGAGGGACATCACTCCTAGATACAGGCAAATGCAGTGTGCACAATGCAGCAGACTCAGCAGAGCTGGCTTGGTAGAGTTTTGCTCAAAGACCTTGGGTAAAATTCACAAGTGAACTCCAGCTATAAATAAACTACAATGAAAAAACAGTTTACCTTCGAGTGTTCTTCCCATGTTCACGGAAACCTTTAGCAAAAGGATTGTTGTCAATCTTGAGCTTTGTAATCTTTAAATAAAAGGAACAAGACTCAGTATCACAGTGACTAGTTGGGTTCTTCACTGTTCCAGGACCTTCACATCAGTATTTATCACAACAGATAAACTATGTGAGGGTTTTGGACATGGCCTCGTCACAGCATCTCAGCTCTCCCAGCAGCTCCCATTATTGATCAGGAACTGACCCACAGAGAGAAGTGACTTTACCAGGGTCAGCAGGGATTTGATTAGAGAAATATACAGGGTGAGTATCTGTATCTGGAACCCATAGTCATACTTTTTACTGCATTTGGAGTTGTGTGTGTCACTGACAGTGCACTCAATACCATCAAGGTGCATGACTCATCTCATCACAGAGTAGATTTTTCCACAGGAACCACAATGTGCCTATTTCTTCCCACTGGCCACCACAGGTGCTCAGGATGAGCAGACAGGAAGAAGACACCTTCCTTTACAAGAATTTTACAGAGAGCACTTTGCAGTGCATCCAGAAGCAGCACGAGCACACCGTACCTGCTCATTCTGGTAGGCAGTGACAGAGGTGAAGACAGTCTCGGGGAAGCTGAACACCTGGAAGATGCTCCAGCGGACACTGAAGAGATCATCTGCCTGCACGATGTGGAAGCGCGGCTTGTAACGGTGCATGGAGTGCAAGATGATCTGGGACAGACAAAGGACAAGGCTTCCATGTGCAACCACTGCCAGCACTCTGCAAATCTGGGGAGACTCCCAGGACACCCATTTCAAACCAGGGATGCCTGCTGGGACTGGTGTCTCCACCCTGTAGTGACAGTACAGACCCATGCCTTTCCTAGCAGGGAGCTAAGAGGGCACAAGGGCTGGGCTGAGGGAGGAAGAAAGGGCACTTGGATATGTTTTAATTTGTACATGATCTAATTTCTCACAAATCCTGCTTATTTCCCACAACGTTCATCTGCAATGAATTCCAAGAGAGCACAGCCCAACCTACATGCCCATGTTGATCCAGAGTGTTGTTAGTGAGCTTCAGTTTTTGGAAGGAGACAGGTTCTTTCATCCAGTGGCTGCCAGGAGCTGGGGAATCTGGGTGGACATAGGTACGACAAGGGAGCTGGGGCTCTGCTTTTCCAGCAACTTCCCACCGATCTTTATTCCACTGTGAAGGGAAAGACACAAATCTGGAGCTTTAAAAAAATTGCTGTCAGTACAGGAAAGCCCCAGCAAGTTTGCTTCACTGTCAATGCAGTGCACTCCTCTGAAGCAGAAGTAGCAGATTCTCTCTTATGAGCCATGATCATGTTACCAAATCAGCTCCAAGTTTAGGCCTCATTTTTCCTCCCTTTCTCCCAACAGCTGCCAGAAAAGTCTGACATTAATCATGATTAAAACTGTACTGCTTACAATAAAAATTAGTTATCTTTCCAGCTGCTCCCCAAGCAAAACTGACAAATAACTCCAGAGAGGCATAAAATCCATCAATTACTTCTCAACTTTGTCCAAAGAGAATTTATTTATCAATGTGACAAGTGAAGCATAAAGATAAATCTATTTCAAACAAAGATGAAAGGACAGCATAAATTCTGTTATTTAATCTTACCTTGTACCTGAAGTTGTCCATTGGCACAAAATCTACCAGCATGAGGTACTTGGCATACGGGATTAAGCCAGAGACTTTGATTTTGCATTGTGGAAACATTCGTCTGAAGGAGAAATTAAAAATAGAGTATAAAGATTTCTCTATAAAGTGGCTATTAATGATCAAGCAGCATGTTATGTTTACTCACTACTGTGCAAAGCCCTGGCAGCAGAATTTCTCCAGCCAGCCACTGACCATTTGTCCATCTTATTGATGAACTGTCCAGTTCTATGGGTTTAGATGGGATAGACATTAACAGGGCAGCAGTCACTGAAAGCCTGACACTGTTACTGCTTTTGTTCTTCCAATTCCTCTAACACAACAGTGGGAAACTTAAAAGGAACTATTTGGAGGTTGTACATAGCTCCTGGCCTACTGCAGCTCTCACAGACCCAGAGGATGGATTAAATCTGAGCGTGGGTAGAAAATGAGCTCTCATCTAAGAGCACACTCAGCTTTCTGTTCCTGTGCTCCCTGCCACTACTTTTAACTTCTGACTCTGCAGAAGAGCTTTGACAGCAACCTCCCTACCCAGAGGGATTATTCCAGCTCACAGCAGCTTTGACACAATACTTTACAGTTTCACAATTCCATCTTCTTTCACTGCAAGCTCCACAATATATGACTCATTTATACTTTAGAGGAGTCTGCACACACAGATTGTTATGAGTCTGCGCCATGTTCTTGTCTGCAAACACAGACTCGAACCCAAGCATTTACTGCTCAACTGCTGCTGCCTGTGACCCAGGCAAAGGGAGCCCAGGGCACTTCCCAGAGCAACCTCCAAGTGACAGCAAGAACAGCAGTGCTTAGTGGTGAGATAAGGGTACAGGAGTTTTCTCAGCACATCACTCCCACAGTGACCTTTTGCATTTCACAGTTTGGGCTTCTATGACACTCTGAAAGTGCAATTCTTCTGCCAGGATCAGGAAGATCTGCATAACTGGCTACAAAACCAGTTTAAGGGCTCATTTGAAAAATGAGCACCTGGAGACTTTGATAACAGCTTGGAAGGGTGTGGTGTGTGTGGACAGCTGTCCTGTGCCCCTTACCTGCCAGATTTGGTGATGATCATCTCAGTTCCTATCTGGTGAAACTTCATCCAGAGCCCCATGTCCTCGAGGGTGACCACAATGGAGCTCTGTGGGAAAGCCTCCAGGCTGGGGGAGGGAAGGGCCTCACACGGCGCTTTCACGTCTAGAGAGAGAGAGAGAGAGAGGAGCCTGTGACTGCAGACAGACAGGAGGGGAACTGACCCTCAGGGTGGGCAGTCTGTGCCACAACAAACCTCTTAAAAACTGTTATTTTTCTTCAAAGGATTTTTGTCACTTGGTAGCCTCAGAGGTGCAGAGCCTTTTGCAACAGGTTTGTCTTCAGCTGGTAGGTCCCTTTGTAAGGGATCTGTGTTGCACCAACTCAGCTCCAACTCCGTTGTTACAAAACCCACACTGGCAGGTAGCCACAATCTACTGTTCTGGTATGATCAGGGTTACACAAAAACACTTTATCAAGAGAATACAATGAAAGCTGAAAGGACTGGAAAGATTTTAAGTGCAACAGTGGGTAATAGGGGAAAATTACAAGTAGGTGGTCGCAGAGGTGAAAAAATCCCCCAGAAGACAAAGATGAGACAGATAGGAGTGCTAAATGTAAGCAAAGGCAAGAAAAGGAGGTGACAGACTATGGATAGACTATATTCTGAAAAGAGGATGGCTGGTCTGGACTGGAAGTGGAGATGGGGACCACCGAGGAGCATGTGAGAGTGGTGGAAGGTGCCTCTTCAGTAACACTGTGGCTCAGTGGCACAGTGCTGCAATCTGCCTGCACTTCCTCTTGGAGGGACAGGACCAACTGTGGGCCCGGGGAAGAGGAAAGGAAAACCATTCTGGAGGAACTGCCTTTGGTGTTGATGGTACCAACCACCTCTGTACAGCTGTTTGGATTAAAGACCTCCTTAAAAACCCCCAGCAGGTGCTCTCAACGATATTGTAAGGCAGGCAAGATTGCTGCTGCCATACTGAAAAGCACAGTTCCATTTTAGGTCAGAACGTGGCGCAGTACAGTTCTGGTGGGCTGAGTTCACACCCAGCAGAGCTTTAGGAACACTGCCCTGAGGTCTGACCGAGGGACGAGGAGCCTGACTGGAGGGGCACCCATGGCAGCAGGGCTGTCCCAGTGCAGGGCCAGCAGGGCCTCTCCGGGTGCTGCATTACAGGAGGCACAGCTATTTGTTTAAAAGATAGGTTTTTCTGCCTCTCAGCCTGATCAGATCTTATTCAGAGCATAGCAGAAAAAAGGGAATTTTCACCTTGTTACAGCTTTCCTGAGTAATACATTCAAAACAGTTTTCACAAAAAGTAGACAACTATTTTCAGAGAAATTAGCTTTTTTTCACAAAAGGACATCTTTCCAGCAAAACAACCCAATACAAGTCTAAGCAGTTCCCCCCTCAGTATTAAGAAGTAAAAAACATTAAAATGTAATTTTGTCAATTTGTGGAGGTCTTTAGGCATTAAAAAAAATCCTCTACCCTTTTTTCTGCTTTGATCCAACATTAATGAACTGGCCAAGAAGTGACACCTAGTTTGCTCACCAAGATTAGCCTGTTAACATCTTCTTACTAAAGCTTCCCCCATATCCTCTTGCAAAGACATGAAAGCTGCCATGGGACGATGTATTTGGTAGCTCAGTGCAGCACATGTATCAAAAGGAGTTACAATAAAATTGGGCTGATTTCCCACAGGAGCCATCCAGTCACAAATAAATGCAAACAGATTTTGATTAGCTAGACAGATGCTTGCTCCTTCCCTAAATGAATTTCAGAATTAACATTTCTTTAAGCAAATTCCAATGCCATTAAATGAGACTACAACAAGGCAGATCTCAGGAGTCCTTAATGAGGGGAGATTTCCAATGAAGTCGAGAGGAATTGAAGTGAAAGGAGTTTAACATTGAATTAAAAATCAAAGGCAGATGTTATAATCTGTTTTTTACCAAAATGAGTCCACAACACATCTGTAAGAGCACGATGCTGCAGGAGACAGGGACAATAAATGTTGCAGCTAAGATTTTAACATGTAGCTAATGTCTTTCACTGTGCAGGTTTTGTGTGCACAGGCTGAGACTGAAAAGCAGGACATGAACAGTCTGCATGAGGACCTGGCCCCCAGCAATGGTGTGAGCTGGCAAATGGACCCACAGAGCTGCCGTCGGCTTCAGCAGGATCCTGCAGTGATGGATCTGTTTGCAGGATCCACTTTGGATTTTGTTTGCAAATTCTGTTTGGATTTTTCTTTCCCTCCTAGTTTGTGCCTATATAACTGATGGCAAGGCTCATGCACTCACCCTCCCACAAAGATGCCTGAGTGTCGGAATTACAGAGCATGGAGAGGTTTGGGCAGAGTGTCCAAGCACTGAACAGAACCTGTGTGAGATGTACTTCTATGGTTTCCTCTTCTGTGCCACTTGGTTTTAAAACCATTATTATCTGAAAGAGATTCAAACCTTTTCCAGGAATTCTAGTATTACTTTTTAAAAAATATTACTATTATCATTGTGTTGGTAACACCATATGTGGCCCATTCTAAAAGATGTTCTTTATTCCAGATGAGGGTGAAAGGTAGGAAGCTGCTATGATAAAAGCACTGAAAATTAAGAGATCTTCAGTCTATTCCGTGCTTGATTTGAAGGTCCTGATATCAATAGGAGTAACTTGTGCTACAGTTTTTGTATCTAGAACAAACTGTACATATCTTTTAATCATCTTGGGGACAGAAAAGAAAGAAGGAGAAATGAGAGACAATTTAGCATTTTAGGAGGAAGAGCTTTGGATAGAAGATGCTGGAGTACAATTGCCTCCAATCACCTAAAGCACTTCCTCAATTAATGTTCCATTACTGAGACAATGTTACAATGTCAGAAAATTTGTTACAGCCTTCCCAAAATGTGTAGGATAGGATTTGCAACGCTGGGAAAACTCCAACGAGGGGAAAAGCTATGCTTACCTTGACTAAAATCAGTTATTATTACATTTGTTGCCATTATGTTCCAAGTGAAGCCCAACACTAACAGCTATCCAGTGTCCACCAGGGAGGAATGCACATCAATATATACAAATATTTCTAATAAATTAATCTTGCAAACAAGCCAACCCCCATCCCTCCATTTTCTCTGATCTTCTAAATGTCAGTAGAAACACCCTGACCCTCTGGAGGGGACCTCATTTCTCAGATCCAGAGTTTTTTGGCGATAACAAAAGTATGATGTTCCACAAATGCAATGGCTTAATCTCTCAGATGCATCCAGTCATCACCTGGAATATTTCTGCTGTAGTGGGTCATACACCAGAAACAACCCCCTAAGAAAATGAGGTGAATACTGCAATATTTGGAATCTTTAACATGAAAATTATACAGTCTATATTTTTTTCATTGCTACTCTTTTGTTTTTCAGCTCAAAATTCACGTGGCAGAAATCAGCACGAATCAGATCAACACAGCAAAGACTGAAAAAAACCCAAAACAGCACCAAAGGCGGAAATCATCTAAATCACTGCACATGTATTTTACTCATGAATGAGACAACATCTTGCAGAGCAAGAGAAAGGAAGGTGAGACTGCCCAGTCACCTCTCATGTGCCTATAAACTGCACACATAAACCTGGGCCAGTTGTTTTCTTCTGATGTAGAGTAAAACCCCAGAGCAAATTTAGGGTTCAGTTACACTGACAAATGCAGCACCTATGGGTTGGCCCTTAGTGTCCCAAGGCATATCCTAAGGAAATCACAAAAATCTGTGCTGGGTGTGAACCTGGAAGAAATCAGCTATGCCTGCTTGGGGTTCATACTTTCAAAGGGCATAGGAAACAGGAAAAAAACCCCAGACCAGATAGTTTGTATCAGAACTATTATTAAAAATATAACAAGTATTTCCAAACTTTTTGTGGCCTTCAACCTGAAGAACTCAGTACTTTGCAGACAATACACAAATAACACCTTCAGCCTTCAGCACAAGGTGATGTGGATAAGTGAGCTTTCGACATAATTGTGAGCAAACCTTTGATAGCTTACAAAAGACCTTATAAGACTCTCAAAAAACACTCAAATGCACAATTTTTCATCTATTTCTATGAAAAAAACCTAGTTTTTAAATCTTCTCCAGCTCCACGCACTCTTCTATAAATGCTGGTAATCCTTCAGGAGCACTTGTCCCCTTTCTGGCATGAAAAGGTAAGGAGTCTTTCACTTACCTGGTAAAGCTTGCATTTTTCCATGTACTGTGACGTCGAGGAGCTTGCACGGCCAAGAGAGCCACCAGAGTTCTTACAAGGGGAGCCAAAATAGTCCAGTTCAAAAGCAGGTCTGATTTCCTGAAGCGAGCACAAGCCCTTCCTTCCGAGATCCAGTGTCAAGAGTGAGCGGGATGAGGATGGGACTCCAAGCACAGCTAGCCAAGGTGAGTTCCTGTTTTATGGAGGCTAATGAGCAGGGAGGAGCTTCCCGCCAGGGCTGTCCCCTTGCGAGCCTTTGATGTCCAAAGGGACAAAGAGAGGAAGGATCTGCAGCAATGGCTGGGGCTAGGGGAAGAAAATCAAAGAGAATTAACATGGCTTTGACATACAGGAAACCCTACAAGGGAAATGCACCTTGATTTACTGCTAACGCACTTTTAAACAAATAGACACAAGACTGAAAACATCAGTTGAGGACTTAGCTATGAAATAAAAACAAATCCCTTAAACGGCAAGCAGGGAGAATTTCTCTTTGGCTATTCCACAGCTTTGTGATAAGAATTATCTTCGGCACACAGAATCATTTTACTCTTGATTTCTGGTATCAGACTCAGGATGACATCGAGCTCGTTCCTTCCCAAGTGGGTGATTAACAGTCTGTGTCAAGTTTGCTCTCACAACTGGCATGCTGCAGCAACACATCCGTTCACCCACAGATGCCTTCTCCAACAACATAAACACATTTGATGGTATAACGTCACTCATCTGCCCAATTTCTGCATTCCCAGCCTTTAACTGCACTTCTTTTCCGGGAGGATCGGGCACTGAGGTTATGCCTTGCTCAAGGCGCTGCTCTTATCCAAGGAAGGCTGAGGAGAAATCGAAGGGCTTGAGCATTTTCCCTTAATTAGTTTATTCTGTAAGTGTGACCATTAGCTTTTGTGCTAACTTTATAAGTGCTTACAAGTGCTAAGAGACAGCAATCAAGGCTCAAGCTCCAGGGCACAACACAGCCACTGCACCTCCGTGAGGCACGGGGTTCTGTGCATTCACACGCAGAAACGGTTGTACTAACATTTACGGGGCCAAGACGGTAAAAAAGTAGAGGTCAAAAGCAGCGTATCAGCCTGAAGGGGCCGGTGCTGGGTCCTGCACGGCAAATTTAGGAGCTCTGCTCATTTCAAAGAACTTGCTATAGGGCTGCATTTCTTTCACTGTCTAGATTTATTCCAAATAAAATAAATGTTTTTTCTATTTTGTCAATGATGTTACTGGGACATCTGATCATCAGTCTGATGTACAAAACAACTTTGAATTTATTTAGTGAGTTTCTACATCTAAACAACATTCCTCCAGTTCTGTTTTTACAGCATTTTGGAGCAGGCAATGCAAGGATATGCAAAGAGGACAATGGAGCTTAATCAGAGCAGGACTGACTCTCTTCCAGTGGTATATTGGATTTTAGGCATTCCAGTGCTAGCCAGGGAGAGAAAAGCCAGTGCTTAGCATGGCAAGGAAGAATGTTTTAAAGAAAAGGGTTGGAGAATTTGGGAAGTCCTGAGGATGATTTTATAGCAAGAGATGGCTCATTGGCTCCTGGCACCTCTGAAAGACCACATAAGGCCTCGTTGGCATCTCTTTTAAACCACTGGCTAACACAGAAGACTACAGGCTTTTCTCCCTCAGGTAATTTGGAGACATCCAGAGCTGTGGAGTCTCAGTACCACTGAGGAGAGGATGACCATGTGGTGGAGAATTATCAACCTGTAGCTCAAATGGAAATTATTTATTAAATATGTGGAGAAATAAATCAGAAGGGAAAAGGTCAGCTGAAATGGTATCAAGGTCAGATCTCTGCTTGTACTTGCACAGCCACTACCAGACACAAACAAAATAGGATGCAGAAATGCTTTTCTGCTCTGCTACAGAAGGAAAGCTAGCATCACCTCTGCTCCCTGCTCCATGTCCTGCTTTTCTAATGCTAGTATTTTAATTGTAGAAAGCGGAAAAAAAGACAACCATAATCAGAATCTGAAAAGGAAAAATAGAACAAAAATTGGGTCAGATTCAAGCTAGCAGCAAGATGAATCAACATCCCACACAGTCAGAAACCGCACAACAGCAGCAGCAGCACTGGGAATTTCAGACTTCACCTGACAGGAGCGTGGGATGTGTATCATGACTTACTGCTTCTTCCACAAAGGCTATGAGATGGTCTCCTGCTGCCACTTCATTTGCACACTGCGTATCAGCATGTCTGGGGAACACACATTTGCTACAAGTACTCAAATCCTTTTGGCTTCTCCCAGCTGATTGATGGGGAAGGTGGAGCCATTAATTATCCATGACTAGTTAACAACCAGCTTTCTCCCAGCCATTCTAGTTGCATTGGAAAGGTTTTTAAAGTTTAAAAAAAAAGTGAATTTGTTACTATTGCTGGAAAGCGTGGCTAATAGGAGCAATCCCCAGGAAATTCATCCCTAGCAAAGGGGGAATTTAGCACATTACCCTCATCTGTCCATCCATGGAGAGCCCTCAGGCAGTCTGATGGGAAGTCAGGGGTGAATTGGCAAATTGGAGGCTGAGGGTGTGGAAAGGGATGGGAGAGAGAGTGGATCTGACACGTGTAAGTCAGTGACATACATGGCTCTGCTCTGAACCCATTTACAGCAGCAGGTATAAATCCTGCTGAGCCCAGCTCTAACAGCAGGCTCTGCCCTATGCCGAAGAGATGAGGTAGGGCAGGAGGGAGGGGATGTGTGATGACAAAAGCAGAGGCCAAGAACTTTTGCTTTGCATCTCTTTGAGAAGCCGATTAGAAAGAAACATTCCCCTCTGGGTTTTGTAGTAAGGCAAATGTTTTCTGCTATTTCTCCCACCTTAAGTGAAGGTTTAACCCTTACTGCTCAACAAGACCCTGTAGGGAGCTGGTTTGCACACAAGCCCCCGAGCTCTCCAACACAGTGTTATCTTGCCATCTCTGCCTGCTGCCCGGGGCTCCTAGACTGCTGGAGAACAGATAAGGTGTCAGGCTTTGGCTAATGGGGTCGGAGTCTGCAATCGGCTGTGCCCAAGGCACTGCCACCTCTGTGCAGGCAGAGTTCCTAGTGAAGCATTCTGCCCGGAGTGCAAGCTCCAGTGTGGGGCACAAAGTTACTGCCTGGGAGACAGCTGAAATGTGAAAGTCATCTGCCAAAAGAAGCAGCCTTGGATTATTGTTCGTAGGTGCAGTAGCCAGTATCTAACCCTCAGGCTTCCCTCTGTGAGAAAGTGTTACCATACCAGCTTTAATAAACTGGGTTTAAGCGAGGCTGCCTTGTCTGCCTGGATCTGCACAAGCAGGAAAGAACAACATGGAGCAGTATAAACTGCATCTAAGAGATACTCCCCTCTGAAATGTGAGGAAAGCCTTCCTGCCATTTGAATGTGACTCATTTAGCATATTCCCACCTGGCACACGGAGGCCACAGTCCCAGAGCATCTTGGCAACTCTTTGTGAAGGATCCTCTGCCATCTGCACGGGATGAGTACTGAAAAGTGAAAGGCCAGCATGTCATCAACAGGGCCCAAAATAAAACAGATAGCTCTACACTGATACCTACTTATTTTCATACTTCATTAAAAACATGAAGTGGACTCAGATTCTCCAGGATCCACAAACTGGCTCCTTAAATCCAGGCTCAGCTCACTGTGAAGCAAATGCAGCCTGATTTATGCACGCAGGGCCATGGGGAAAAGCCGAGTTTTTCCAGAGAAAAAGCCCGATGAAACTCTTGCTTCTACAGCTGTGCCAGCATGTGACTCCTTGTCCTTGTTAGTGCCCGACACCTCACCCAGAAAATAGGAAATACAAGTGCAGGGTCTGCCAGGACAGAGCTGCTGAGCTCTGGCAGCACAGGCACAGCCTGAGCTTGGGCAGCTTTCTGAGCAAGTCTCTGTGGGCGGCTACAGGAATGGTAAAAGCCTGCAAAGTGTTTTGAGAGCCTCTGAAGAAGTGGTACATATCTCCTATCATGCTGCAGCAAAAGAAACAGTTCCTATCCAGCTTCTTACAGCAGCTCCCATAATACGGCGTTTTCTTCTGATGGAGGGAAATGGCGCCTTTCCCCTCCTTTTTATGCTTTCGTTTGATTTTTTTTCCTAGGAAAAGCTATCTGGTGTCTTCAGGTATATTACGAGTTTTATGCAGACCTTCCTACCCTGGGACCAGTGCAAGGGACCCCACAGAAGGCAGATCTCTGTAGGGCTGGAAACCCTATACTAAGCCCCAAATTGTACCACCCCCAAATTTTCCCTGTGCTCTCAAAAGCGCAAAAATGACATTTGGCAAACCAAACCAGCTGGTTGGAGAGGGCCTGTTGGTAACATCTCAATGCTAATTCACCACAGGGTCCCTGGACAGAGGCGCAGTGAGCTGTGAGGACGGGTCACAGGCTGCAGGTCAGCTGTGACAAGATCTGTTCTGGAAGGGAACGTGGGAAAACATCTCAGATAGACAAAAAGTTATACATCGTAAGTTTAACAGAAGACTTTTCCTTTTGCAGGTTTGTGGATTGAGGTATCTGGCCGCAAAGCTAGAGAGGCCACTCCTCTGTCTCCCTCCCTCATATCCGCCCTCCCCAGCCCTCGGCAATGAGCGCCTGTTCCCAGCACTTCGTTAGCATGGACACAAGAAGGGAAATACTTAGTGGCCACTTAACACTGCAGGCTGAGTTTGGCCTCAAAGGCTGCAGTCCAGAGTCAAATGCAAAATATGTCTGTCTAGAGTCCTTTCAAGTTCTCAGACTCCTGATGTTGGGCGCACTGTTTTCCTGTCAATCCATTGTGTTTCCCAGACACAGCTCAGCACTCTGTCCCGCTCAAATCCACAAAAAATACCTACTGAAAGGACTTGCAGCAGCAAGGAGAGCTCTGCGGACAGCACAGCAAAGGGCCCCCGAGCAGCACGGTGCAAGCACTGCCTTTCCACCCCTGCATAGGGAAGGCTCTTTCCTCCCACACCTGGGACACAGTGAGTTCAGCGAGCCCCGCCTGAACTCACTGGTCTCCACCGGCAGCCATAAAGGACAGCCTGAGAAAATAGGCAGCAAATAACTCCAGCCTAACATCCGTCTATAAATACTTCTGTATTTGTACCCATGTGCACACACTCATATGCAAAAAGAAGCATCATGCAGAGCTTAAAAACTGCAGCAGTTTACTTAACCATGAATTGAGACCAGACAAAAGCCCTGAGCAGAATGGATTCTGCTGAGCAGAAGCCCAGCCGGCAATACTGCAGCAATGTCTGTTAAAAAGCTGATGTTTCCAGTAAAAAAAGCAGCAGCTCAGACCCAGAAGGTTTTATCTAAACTTTATGGACTTTCAAGATTGCTGATACACTGTCATGGTACCTTGGTTTCCACAAAAGATTGCTTTTGTTGGTGATCAGGCATTTGTAAAGCCATGAAACCAACAGGTAAAAAGCCAGACTTCAGTCGTGCAAGTCAGGGTACAAGTTACTTTGTTTGGCAAAGACAGATCTCTTCTGCCATAAGCAAGTTTCCATAAGCTGTTCATCACAGTAAGGTTCTAATCAAACCAGGAAATCAATAAACAGTATAATTCCTTAGCAGAGGAACTATCTTCAAAGAACAAATTAAAATTATTAAGATTTAAAGTGTTTGGAATTTAAAAACTGCTGTGAGCTCTACAGAGCTGTGTAGAGCTCAGTTCCTCCAACATCACTGTTGACTCTAAGGAACTTTCTGAGGAAGTTAATTATCATTACCAGAAATCATGACAAGAGAACAATTAAACCATACACAGTAGATTTTGATTCAGAGCACTTATAATAAATCATGTTTAATTTTAGTAAGATTTTATTACTGCGTATTTATTTTCCTTTTATAGTATTATTTATAATTTATTTTAAAAACAACTATAAAAAATATATAGCCATACGATACATGCAACTGCACATAGATCTCCCAGCATGAAGGGAACTGAGTACACAGGATGTCTAACTGACCTGTAGAGTCTGAGCTGTGCTTTATAGGATTTCCCAAAAATAAAAATGAACACCAAGACAGAATCATGCAATATATCGTCCAAGATGATTTTTGAAAACTGGTATAGAGCATTATGATGGGACATACCTAATCTGCAGCAAAGTATTAAGTCAGTAACAAAGAGCTGGAAATATATATGGGTTTTAAGCAGAAAGCCCTTGGATAAACTCTGAGCTCTCACCCATCTTTGTTCATCACCTCACAGCAAAATGATATTTGGGTCCATAATAACAATAATCAGGTAAGAATCCTTCAACACCACTGATAATAGAAAAAAGTGCCTGTCAAATTTCAGGGATTCCTCAAATCAGCACCGGGATGAGGCTGCCATAGTGTGCATGAACTGACAGAATCAAACACAGCTGCCACTTCTCCGTGCACTCTCTCATCTCTCCAGAGTTTTTTCCTTCATTCTTCCCATACAGTGAAATTTCTCGTGCTCTTTGTTGCAGTCATGGGCTGGGGTACAGGCTGCGGGCAGATCACAGCTTAGGGCTCCCTCCCCCTCCCCAGCAGATTGTGAAGTGTTTATGACCTGGCTCTTATGGCTCTAGAGGTGCTGAATGGCCTTTTCCCCCCTCCGAGTCTCAGCTCCTGATGGGCAGCTACAGACCAACTTTCAGCCGGTTTGGTCCGTAGTTGGGGATTTTATTGCCCAGTTTGTCTCTTCAGCTCACATTTGTAAGCTCCAGAGTAGATTTTTTCCCTGGGTAACACTCTGCAGCTCAAAGAACTCTTCTTGTTTTTATTACATCCTTAGTGATTAAAGGGATATTTAAACCTCTCAATGTTTCCTGCTGTGAATATAAAAGCCTAGCATCATTTCGGATAGATGTGCTTAGAAAAATAAATTAAAAATTAGCCCTACTATATTGAACAAATGCTTCTAAGTGGTTAAGAACATCAGACACCTGAATGATTTAAATATATTGGATGCAATTCCTTGAGAAACCAAGGGATGACACATGGCTTTGTCCTGTCAGAGCAGTTATACAGACAAGCTTCTTTTGGAAGGAGGACAACAGAGGTGTGCAATGAGTGCATTACACTGAAAATACTGGATCTTATCTACTTCGGCATAAATGACTTTGATTTCTTCTCTCTAACCTTGTAAACACCAATACACATATAGATGCCACTCTTAAAAACAAACTTTGCTTTTGTGAAGCAAAACTTTTTAAATGACTGCCACTTCACAGCCTGACCTATGCCTGCCAGCCAAATGCAGATACAAACAATGCAATGTAAATTCAACAGAAATATTTATAAATTTAGCTCAGAAAAGTGCTGGGGAGTGTGCAGGAGGAAATCAAAGTCACGTTTGGGAGTAAACACTCCTGTGAGCACAGATCAGATGGTTATCAATACTGAGGTCTCTGATTTTGCCACCCTCTAATACTGCAGTTACTGGTTTAAGTTTCTGCAGGGAGCTACTGCTGGGTTCAGATTCGGTGAGCTGAGCCTGCCTGAGACAGAGGTTTGGACTCACCACCAAGGGGATTCATTTTCAAATAACTCCTGACAACGCAGAGAGAACCTAACAGACTTAGAGGGCTTGTGCTCTACAGGACAGTAGTGGACAAGTTGAAACAGCAGCCTGGGAGGGTTGGTTTAGATTATCAGAAACCTGAAGCAAAAATTTGAAATCTAAGCCCATACATGGTCCCCCAGTATGTCTTTCTGACTCTTTGTCTCATATTTCCTCTCCAAGATGGAACTACTCCTTCTCATCCCTTTGCATCGTATTGTGAAGAAGCTGTCTAAGGGAGGAATTGCTGAATTCTGGAATTCTTCATCCCAATTCCAGATTTTCCCTTAAGAGATCACTTAAACTTTTGTTTTGAACAGTATTGTTCAGCCATATCCACCTATAAAAATATGCTAATATCGAGGAGGTTCCATTACAGAGGTAATTTATAGCATTTTCCACACTATGTGTGATGATTTCATTTCTTTGTTGAAAATATAACCACAAATATAACCAGAGGATACATATATGAAAACAGCATATAGTTGAGCAGGAAAGTGGCAGGGCTTCTTTCAGTGAGCCTGCTGTAAGAGAAACTGGCAAAACCACATATAAATCTTATCACCTCATTATCAGAGCTACTGGGGAACTGCAGGGAGACTGGATGAGGCGAACACCAGAAAAGATTACATGAGCTGGTTAAGGAAAGCTTCCCTGATTGACGGCCCTGTTCACAAAGAAGAAATGAACGTGTCTGCAGGGTGTAAACATACAGATGATGGAGGAACTCATATTCTACAAAGGGATGCAATTATCTTCATTAGTTGGGATGAAAATGAGAGAGAAGCAATTTGACTATCCAGGAAAAACCGCGGCTGTGCAAGGGCAGCCTGTTCACAGAGGAACAGACATAGTCCTTCCTGTATTATGCTTTTAATGGCTTTTTGCACACACCAGTGGCATTGCAGAAGACAACCCTGCCTTCGTGTGAGCAGTGAAGAAGGCTCTGAGGTATCTGCTCCTCTCTTATTCCTATGATTCCTCAAGTGAGCACTCAATGAATTCTGGAAGAATGGATGTTCCGCTGGCATACCAACAGGCTGCTCCCCAAGGGGATGGAACCCAGGCTCACTGACATGCTGAGGGTTGCAGCACCACACAAACAACACAGAAAATCCCGTATTTCTATACATCGTAAGTCACAAAAGACCAGCTATTGACTCCCAGGAGAGTTGTGACTGCAATCTAAATATCACTGCCCTTGGGAGAGCATTCCTCTTTCCCACTCCAAGTCTTAGGTCAGAGCGAGGGGAAAGGTGATAAGTTATTGAACCACTGGGTTACATTTCCCAGGAAGTGCCTTTGGGTGACAGTGGAGATATACTAAAGCCATAACACCAGCCATTGTGTTAAGAGCTGGCAGAGGATTGATCCACAGATGAGAGAAGCATTTTCTCTGCAATTCTGAAGCACAAAGTTTATGAGCTGTGCTCTGGCGTTTCAGAGGGCTTCAAACAGCCCTCAAGGGAGAGAAAAGAACTTCATGTTACACCACCATGCCTACTGTTCATTTAACTCCTACACAGTGTTCATGGTTCACCAAGTCACTTTCTGTGTTCTAACAAACTCCTGCCACAGGCAGCTCCTCCCTTTTTCCATCACAACTTTCTTTTCTATCCCTTGATAACCACCCCAGAAACAGAATACTCCCTGTGCTGAGAAGTTCTTTCCTTTGAGGAAAGCAGCCTAGATCTGTTTTTACAACAAACTGGAATGGACAATACCTCCCTCTCCTCTGTTTCAGCCCTAATGTTCACAGAAGTGCCAGATTCAGCTTTGCAAACTGAATTCCTTTTTACCAGAACTGATATAACTCTGGTCAAAGCAGTGGGTATTTCCCATGGATTCTGGTGAGGAATATGTCCATCTTTGTTCAGTAAGGTCAACCTTGAGATTGACTTCCCACCATTCAATACCTGGATTATGGTCTCTGATTAGTAGAAATGCAGCAAACCCATCAACTCCTTGTTTAAAGATGGCTTTAACCTAGCAGAGAAGTAAAACTCCCATAACAACAGTTATTTAGGAACAGAACTTGTCAGGTTCTGGTTTACCACTTACTGCCTGAATTTTTTCTTGCCTGAAGACAAATGAAAATATTCTTGCAGAAATATAGGTCTTTTTCCATTTGCACCACGATCAGGACAGTCATAATGAAGGAAATCATCACTGTTACCTGCATGTCCCACTGACCAGCTTTGGCTTCTGCAGTGCAGCCATCTTCAATGATTTTGTGACTGAAGGAGTTGCAAACTACTTCTGTGCCACATCCTCATTAGTTAGTTGTCTTCCATTAGGTGAGACAGTGCCAACAAATCTGCAGTGGGATTATCACCATTAAAAGGTTTTCTGACAAGCCTGGCCTTACAACTTGTTTGACATCCCCAAAGTTAAAACCGAAGCCTGAATCTTACTAACATTTTACTCAGCAACATATACCCAGGTATTCGAGCCTCAGTCTGCTTTTGTCTGCAGAGATAAAAATTATGTTAATGGATGAAGATAGTTGTGGGAGACAGTTATTCTTGAGCAAACTCTGCCCAAGCTGAAGAATTCTGGGTTTCCTGACAGCAGTTCTGCTTCAGCTTTTCCAGCAGTTTGCCTTCAGAAATGAAATTAGGCCCTTAAGAGACCTATAATTTACCAATCAGAGGCCATCTTAAACAAACCTCAATGTACTTATGTTCTCATTCCATGTTTAGCCAAACGATGTAAGAGATTTTCTTCAGCAAATAAACCAGAATTCAGCAAAAATAAAAGCAGCAGAATCAACCTTCCCCACTATAACATCATTCTCCAGCGGGCAAAATGCTAAATCCACATCAGTGTTTTAGCAGTGAGGAAATATTCTCAAAACAAGAGTATCACAGCAGTAATGTCTTCTGCTTTGGGAATGTGTTACCTTGATGTTTATATAGCCACAGGAGACCATTCAACAATGGCAATGTGTTAATTCCATTGACATTATCGCTCAAATTCAGTCACAGGGGCTGGCGAATTCTTTTTCTTACATGGCTCTTTCATCTAAAAGAGAATAAATCAGGACATAATGGATGGTTAGTAACATATTGTTAAATGGTTACAAGACTCAGGAAATTTCAGCCAGGAAATGGGAAAAACGGAAAAATCCAGGTAAGTCTTAATTAGAACAGAGATTTGGGTTTGCTACACTGCATTTATGCCAACTTCTCAGCATTCAGAGCTAAGAATTCTCCAAAAAAACCTGAAAATGTTCTACCCTTACATGAGCAGACACTTTTTAGTCCTTTCCAGAGCTCTGCTCACGGGAAATAACTCTGAGTTATTTGGAGTTATTCACCATCACAAAAACCCAAGGAACTTTTTGTGTTGCTCTCATTTAACTTAACTATGGGAGTGGTTCCTAGTGGATACTCATATTCAATCACTCAAGACGAAAAAACCCATAGTCTTACCTAAAATTGGCTAGAAGATAAAATTATAAACAATTTATGACAAATAAAAATGTCCTAGCTGGAAATTCAGTGGCCATTTAGGGGAGGGAGGATAGTTTTGGACAAGTAGTTTCTATTTGATGGAGACAGAAAATGGAAGATAAATTGAAAAACTCACCAGCTAGTGGGAAAGCTCTGAGGCAAAATTGAGTTCTTTTGACTTATGATTTAACTAACAAATCGACAGTGTCATCATGAAACAGATGGAGAAAGTGAATATTGACAAAGCCCAGATACAGAACCCAGGCAGAAGGAGCCAGCTTCTAGTCCATCTTATTCCAGATGCATCACCAGTTCTGTTGCTACTATTCTGAAAGCCACCAGGATTTCCTTGCTGGAACAAGGATCAGCCACTGAGGATGGGGAAGAAAAGGCGTTAAAGAAAATTATATTCTTAATAAACACCAGCTCAGGAATCACATGAAGACAGGTGTCACTGAACAGAACTTACACTAGTTTTTCTGCAGAGTTCATCTATATGCCATAGCCACCATAATTTCAGGGAGAAGTAATTAGGGCTCAACTTTTTACCAGCAGAGATATTTCCACCTTTCCTTGGCCTTTTGCATTTTTCAGTGGTTAATGGTGAACTTTTGAGTTTACACATATTAAAGAAGTCTGTTTATTTTAGAGCACCTATTTTCCAAGGGAATTTTAGTTGTAGAAATAATTTATGTCACTGAAGAAACTGTACACATTGTAAGCCTAGGGTGACACACAACCTGAGGCTGCCTTTTGCTGTCTTCATTGAAATCAAGAGGAGCTATTTATATTTTGGTACCTTGTTGTATCAGGCACATCTTTTAGAAGAAACACTGTCCTCCTCCTCTCTCCCTCTTCCCCAACAGGCACTCTGCACTTGGAAATAACATTTCCATATTTTCATATTCTTTCCAGGTACTTTTCCACATGTGTTGATAGTACCAGATAACAGATAGTCGCTACACTGCTGTGTCTGTGCCTGAGTTGTAACTGAAACATGACCACACACCCAGCCTGGACATTATCACATTCTGGGTATTTCTGACTTTCACTGACATTGCAACAAGTTCATCTTATTAAAAAATAAAATGCAGCAGGAGTGCATTTAAGCACAGACTATTTACTCTCTCTCACACTTTAATCGAACTCTCAATTATCTAAAAGTGAACTCCCCAGTTTGGAGGGTAACACCTGCAGAGCAGCAGCTGCATTATGCACACTTGTTAAGGCCCTCGTGTCTGGCTCTCAACAGCTGCCAATACATGTGTCCAGGGGCTCAGCCCAGGCCAGGCAGCTGCACAGGGACATCTCTCTGGCAAGGGGGAGGCAGTGCAAGACATCAAGGGATTAAAACAACTCCCAGGCTTTCCAGCAATCCTGCACTGCTTTCTCATCTTTCTTACATTGAGAAAAACAGCTATATTAACAACTTCCATGGAAAAGTACAAGCCTGGTAAAATGTGCCACTGTAGGAGAATCTGTGTGTAGTTCACTGGAATATTCATTTTAGAGCCAGTAAAAAGCATCCCGGTGCAGCCACATGTGTACCAGCAAATGCACCTGGCTTGTTTGGCTTCTGCAGAAAGACCTACGTCTGCCCTATCAAATTAAAACATGAGCTGACAGCACTCTCTGGATGCCAGCAGCTGGTTCTGACTGCACTGGCAGAATCCAAAGGCATCTTCAGCTTGCAAAGAAATGGGATCACAGACCAGCTTATCAACATGAATCCTCTGCATTTCTCTTTGCAGAAATACTTTACAATGTGCAATCCCAAGCTATTATTACGTTCCAAGAAAGCCAAACTGAAAAATCACCTTGTACCTCTGCTGCTTGCTGTGAGAAAATACGTCAGGCTCTTTGTTTTGCTCCCAGGAAAGCCCATTTACTTCTTAAGAGTAGGAAGCATTTCCAGCAGGGTGTCTATTGGGAGAGCCATGACAGAAGTTATTTGTTTGAACTTGTGCTGCTTACTTGAGGGCACAGCATTGCAAATTAATGTTGTAAGCTCAGAATTTCCACTATGAATTTCTAAAGTTTAGGGCTTTTTTCCCTAACCCACTCTAACCTAATGGAAATCTAACATCCAGCCAAGACATTCCTAAGTGACAAATTTCTATATTCAAACTGCTTTCTGACATCCACATAGCATGGTGAGGTTCTTCGTGAGTATGTTGGCTCAATAAAGAAGCTAAGCAATTCTTTGAGCACTAGTGCCATCTCTTAAGGGGAAAATTATCACTGCAATCTTACTGAAAGAGTTACATTTTATATATATCCATGCATTTAGAAGAGAAAATGTGATCTTCATATACATTAGGGTGTAATTTAAGGAAATGAAATCTCTGGTGTGACTTAAATTACAAGGAATCAAAGAACACTTCTGAACTATGAAGCTTTTCTGCTCATACAACATCCTTTACTAATTATTACTGAACAGTATGTGTTCACTGCTATATTAGATCATAGTTCATGCAATGCATATTGCAAATAAAACCCAGTTTAATATTATTCCTTCTGAACAGCCCTCTGTATCTGTCAGACACCTCAGAGAAGCAAAATGAAAGGAATGTGAATATAGAGGCAGGTTCTTAGGGTAACTGTGGATATATGTAAGAACTCAGCATTCACACAGGAAGCACTATTTCTAAAATACCTTTGCCCTGTTACATGGCCTTTCACTTGAAGTTATTACATCATTCAACTAAAATTAAATGAATACCATTCCAATGTGGTTCTCATATGCTTATACCATATATGAACTTATGTTTATATTTAATTTATACTGGAATTCACTGTTGTTTGCAAGGTCTCTGAAAAGAGACAGGAGAGAAAAAAATAGAGAGAAATGAAACTTGAGAGGGGGATATCTGTGTCTAATCTGAGAGCAAAAACTACATTTTACCGTATATGTTGACATGGCTTTAGACAGGCAGTTTCCCTCAGTAAGACAATGCACTTAGAGAGACATTGCAGAGTGTTCCTCCCACTGGGATTATATAATGGAATGTTTTTCTACCAGCTACAGACACAATCATGTAATTGCGTAGATAAATCTTGCATGCAGGCAGAAGTGTGATTTTACTTTTCCCCTTGGTAGAAGTGATTTGGTTTTTCTGATTCCGCAGTCAGTGCGTGGCCTCAGCTCCATATCCCTGCTCCCTTTCTTGAGTTGCCAGATGGCTGCAGGACCTGATCTCACCTCCGGGCTGCTCCAGAAAACAGAGACTGTTTTATGAGATTTTATCCAAGACTGAACACTATGTATTTCTTCCATCATTCTCATATTCATTTTCACCACTGATTAGAATTTTACTTCAACAAAACTACCTCAAAACAGAAGTACAGATCCACAAGTTGCATGTTTATCACCGACTCTTGGGCTCAGTTAGGCTGGCACAAGCCGCACGCCACTGCCATGAGCCAGGGTTGAATTAATCAGGATTTACAGTGACAAAGCTGAACACATTATTTGAGCCCTTTCACACAAGGCTGACTGTCAAGAGACATCCATGACACCCCAGTATAATATGCTGCACACTATGAAAATGGAAACACCTAGGGGGCTTCTTATAGGGGAATTAAGGACAAAAAACCCAGAAAAACATGGTCACAGAGCAAACAGATTTTTGTGTGAAAAGCAGGTATACAGTGGATTTGTTTTCCTGCCAAGTGTCCATATTAATGGTAACAAAGCAAGCTCTTGTTTTTTGTTGCCATGGCCAGGGACACAGTTCTGTAAAGAGCCTATGAGGATTCTCATTCTCTCTGCCTTGAATCAGACATACATTATGCAAAGGACATATGGTACAGTAGCAGAAAGCCCTTAGAACTGAATGAGGTCAAAACGAGCAGTGCACTGTAGTCTCAGTAGTTTCGAGATAGATCTTGGACATCCATTTAGGGTGCAGGGTTGGTGTCTCCTCCCCTTTTTTCCCCTCCCTTCCCTCCTCTGTCCTAGGGCCCCCTCTAGTGCTACCAAAGCAGCCAGTGTAGTTCCCAGGTGACACGGGATAACCCTGGGCACTGGGCTGGAGATGCACCCACATCCAGCACACCTGCACAAAGCTGTGCTGAGGCCAGTGAGCTCAAAGACAGCTTTGAAGGCTAGACCAGAGGTTCTGGAGCTGGCTAAACAAGCACTTGCTGATGGGTGTCATCCTCACAGATGCATTAAACGAACAGCAGCAGGAACAAAAATGTCTATCCAGGGAGATGCATCTCTTAATCTCTGGCAAGATTGACCTGGGATTCTGTAAGTATTAATGTGAAAGAGCCATTTGAGTGAAGGTAAGTCATCCTCCAGAAGCCAACAAACCCAGAGGCTGGTCTGTTGCCCTCTGCAATCCTACCTGTTCCACCATGCCCTGCAAGGACAGCTGACAGTCCCACAAAGGCATAACTTGGGCTAGTACAGCCTGTGGTACAGTACCCTGAGGTTACCAGAAAAATCATAAATAACATCACAACTTAGCATTAGTGCATCCCTAGTCAATAACCGGAAGGAAAAGATGGCAATTAATACTCAACCTACAGTGAACTTCTTGCTACGCAAGAGCAAACCTCTTCCTCCCAGTTTTCCATGACTAAGAGACCATAAAATTTATGTCTGCTGTGCTTTTTTTTATGTGCATCTCAACTCATTTACCTGCCACCTAGTCCCCTAGAATACGACAAGCAGCTGCAGGAGCAGGAACGAGCTATGCTCAGTGTATAACCTGTACACACAGGTTATGTCACAGATGCTTCACCCTCACGGAAATATCCAATTCAATACTGTGCTTTTGGCAGGGGTGGCAACAGTGCTGTGATCCCACCCTCAACGGTAAGACTTTGTCTGTTCTCACCTGGCCCCTCTGTTTCCTTCAGTCCATTTTGTCTCCTATCAGCTTCAGCTGCTGCTGTGCCTTCCTCATCTTTTCATGGTCCCTTTCTCCCTGACCATATGGTGTTTATTTTGGCTGCAAAAGACATTAATTTCATTATTCATGAGAAATCTCACTCCAATTAAGAAAAAAAAAAAACAAAACAAAACCAAGAGACAACAACTGACAAACCCTAGTACATAATAAAATTAAGGAGATACTTGGTATCTTCCTTGATCTGCTATTTCGGTTGTGGAAGGAAACATTATTAGCTTTTGAAGAAAATGCTACAGCATTTGTCAGACAGTGGGCAGAAGCCACTAATGACAGCTGTGCTCAACAAAATTAATTCTTAGTAAAACACCAGTCCTTGCCTGAGAGAGAGAAAATCTCAGTGGTCTTAACCACACACAGATTATAACAATCTCTGTGCCAGGAAATGAAATTGCATTAAACTGCCAAACCCCAGTACTATGTACCTTAACAATACTTTTACTTTAACAGACAAAGACATCTGTGTGCAAAGACAGTGCCCAGTAACAGCACAGAAAGGATATCAACTCGCCAGAAATTAGTATCCACAGCCTATTCAAAATAATTCCTTTTTCCATCTCCTTTGGAACAAAAATGGTGTTGCTATTTGCCTGAAAGTCTCAACAGTCTGGCTTTTCAGTAGCCAAAAATGATTTGGTTTTTAATCAATTACTGTCAAGGAAAAAAAAAAAAGAGAAAGCCTCACCCCTCACCTTTAAGTTTACTTTAGGCACCAGACATTCCTGTCCCTATGTCTTAACACGGAAAACCCAAACCAAAACCATACCAAAGCAACATATTTCAGTAGCCGCCATTTGTTTGTCTGGCACACTGGAAAAACATAGGGGAATACAGATTTCAGAAGCAATGGTTACCCAGGAAATCCTGAAGGCAGATGTAGTGTTTACATTTGATCTGCAATTTGGTAATCTGGATCTTGCCTAGGCTTGGATTTCAAGCTCTTACCACCAGGATTAGACCAAAATAAAAGAATCTACTTCAAGTCATCACTAACTGCAGTTTTACTGTAATACTTTTTCTTGACAATTCCACTAGATTATATGGCCAAGTTTCAGAAGATGCATTACTAAGTGAATATCTCTGTCTTGTAAGGATTTGGAGTTCTAGCTCCAAGTACCTTTAGGGATGGTTCTTCAGACAAACATCATTATCTCCATGCATCCAGGGATCTTGGCATCTTCACTCCGGAATATGGCTTCTTGAATTGAAGAACTACATCAGCTGTACTTACAGAGAGGTGATTTCACACATGGAGGAGAAGAAAGGCTCCTTCAGTGCAGCCCAGCAGTAACACCCTTGTGGAGGAAGGCCCACAACTGAGCAACGTGGTATTTAGTCAAAAGCAGAAGGGCAGGATTGGAGGGAAGTGGCCTGTATAGTTCAGTCTCAGTAATTTCTTGAGCTTGAGAAAAAGTCCTTGAGCTACTCAAGAGCATAATGGCAATAAAAAATATAGTTAAAAAAAAAAAAGGAAAATCAGGTAAGAGAATTCAATACAGGATAAAACAAGTTGCACAGTTGAGTAGTTTGAAGGTTAAAATGAGTTTAAAGAAGCTCAGCAAATGCAGCTCTTGTTGCTGGCAGAAAAACTTACACTTACTGTTCTAGCTTTCCTAAACCAGCAAAATTTTAAATTCTTCTCAAAAAGGACTAGAATTCAAAAGAAAACTCAACACCAGCATTTTAGAAAGTCTGGAGAATAAGAACCCAGAAAGCCTAATGCCAAGGAATCCTTAAGAATAATAAAGGAAAACCAACAATTTTCAGTGGTCACATTCAATTAAAAAATCAAACACTTTATACATCAAACCCAAGCTAAAGTGTGGAGCTAAAACTTTAAACGTGATCTTTAAGTTAGCAATACATTTAAGAATACACATTAGCCAAAAAGTCTGTGTAGTCTATTCCATTTGGGTGAAACAGCCCTATTCAGAACTACACCCTCCCTTTCAATTTCTCTTAAGCAGCTGATTTATTTTATCCTGTGCTTTCTTCTAAAAAAACTAATCATGCTTATCTAAAACTTCCTCAGCCTTTTACCAGTCAGTGACCACACAGTATGCTATACACTGTGTTTGTAATAACCTACAGCAGAGTAGACTACTAAAAACAGCTGTTTGCTTTTACCATCAGCTGCCTCATCTTTTCTCCATCAGTTGTATTCACCTCACCTATCACCTGTAGTAAGGGAACAAGTAACACAAACAGTTGCTAACACATCCAAAATGGATATGACATGCTCACTTCCTCGTAAACCACATTTTCTTCACAACAAAACCCCTAGAATTTGAGAACAAACTTGCAATACAGTTTACCGCAGTTTCTTTTTATCCACAGTCCATTTATCATTCTTATCAATGAGATCAATCACTGTAAATGCAAATGCAAATTTGTACAGCCAAATATTGTGTGATCCTGTTCCCCAAGTTGGGTCTTCCCCCGTTATGTTGCTCATCAGCTTTCAAAGACACCAAGATGGGTGAAAAAGAATTCACATCACGTCTCAGTGGGGAAGTGAACCCACTACAGGTCCCCTTGGCAACACTGGCTGACCTGGGTTCTGGGTCACACAGACCAAACCCATCCCAAGAGCTCTGGCAGTTCTCAGAAAATAAAGGGGCTCCCATTCCCCCAACCCCTTTTTTGCTACCCAAGAAACACAATAGGAAAGAGGAGCAGTACTCTTTCCAGATCTACGGCACCTTGTGCCCTCTCAATCAAACAGAGACAACAGTGCATTTCAACTTTATTAAAAAAAAACCCAAAAGTTTATACAAAGCTCTGCATTTTACAGAAAACCAACCCCCCAAACACAAAGAAATCTGACATTGCAAGCTGTATGCATTTTCTGTTTTCATATACAGACATATATATATGTACATACACATATATATATGTGTGTGGGCGCACGCGGGTGTATATATAGTGTGTGACGTATTTTTTTTTGCATGGTTTGCATTCATTATTTTACAAAGTTAACATTCAGTAGAAAAAAAACCCGATTTTTGTTACCATTATTTTCTCATATAAATAACTGTGAGCAGTCCCTCTGCAGATAGATAAAAAACACCTTTTCGTGTCATTCTGTAAAAAACAGACATTACTGAAATGGTACTGAAATCTTTCAAGTTTTTTTTTCAATACCACCATAAAAATATCATCTAGCCCCCAATTCAAAATGCTTGTCCAAGGCATTAGAAGATAAAGGACTGTAAGACAATTCTGGAAAGATCAGTTCTTTAAGCCAACATTCAGGTAGATAATTTTTGCTGGACCTCATACGTTGGTGAGCAATGAGCACAAACAGGAGACCAACCTCTCTGTCTGCCTGGAAAAGCTGGTTCTTTTGTCTATTTGAAAGAGTCAAATTCCAACAAAGCACCCAGCAGTGTGAAGGAGCTGACAGACTCCCAACTCACCCTCCTTGCCCTATGACAAAGCCACAGACTTTCTCGATGCAATTAAAACCTCTACCAGCTCAGCAAATTTTCCCTACTCCATTCACCTTAAAAGGAGCTGTTGCATTAATCATGGCATGGTTAGACAGACATCAGGTTGCTGAATTACTGGGAGAAAAACTTAGCTAGAGGGGAAAATGCAAGACAACTAAAAGGAAGAACACACTATAGAAAAGAGCTACCGGAGCAACTCCCAAGGCTCTGGTTTGAAGAAGCAGGAACAGTAGAGAGATATAAATTGCAGCTCAAAACATCCTTGTGTTTACTGAAGTTCCCGGTGACAGCATGATCCAAATTAACGAACTGCCTGGTAAACAATCAATCATTTTTTCCGTCAAGCACCATGATGGGGAGAATGGCGAAGATTCTGAAGGCAATACAAGTGGTTGTGGTGATAACAAAGGTAATGAAAGTGAAGAACACAATGATGCCAGTTAAATGGAGAGTAATGCCAATGAAGATGTTTCAACTTCCAGAGATGCTGGCAACAAGAAGAATGGTTATGTGGTTGGTGTTGATGATGGCCAGAATTCATTCATATGTCCATGTAGTCATCATCTTCATCAGTATCACTTTCCAGTGAGGACTCCTGGCTTGAGGTCTCTAAGATTTCCAAAGCTGGCTGACAAAGGCTCTCCTTCTTTACATTCGCTGCAGACTGAGCAGACAAAATAGCAGACTGATCCCAAAAAGAGAGAGAGAGAATATATTGCTAAATAGTCAGGATAAACCCATGATCACAGGGACAAAACCCCACTGGTTGCTATTCCTCCACATTCAGTAACTGTCTTGCATCTATGAAAGATGTCATCCTAAAGTAAAACAACATAACATTTACCAATAGGCTTCCCCACACTTCATGTTCTGGTAGCTTCCACTAATCTAAGAACTGCATTGGCTGCACTAGGTCACTCAGCCATTTTTGTAATTTTCTCCAAATCCTTCAGAAAAGGTCTAAGGACTAGAATAGCTCTCATTTCACCCACAGCCAGTATTTCACTAGTTCTTTAAAAACTGGCTCCTGCAGCTAACAGCTAGCACCACCTTCCACTACTTATCTACCTCTGATTATGAACTGGGGACACGAACTGTTGCTTCTTTCATACAAGTACTTTATTGAGGAGAGAATTAAGACTAAAAAAAAAACCTAAAAAAATTACTGTTTCCCTTTTATTACCTTTAATTTTTGCTTGGTCTCTTCTGAAATGCTGCCCTTTGGAGAAAGAAGGGTGGGAGTGGGTGGAGTGACAGTGATCTCAGGTGGAAATTTGGTGACAGATGAAGGTATGAAAAGCTTTGGCATGTTGGGCAGAATGCGAGTTTTTACTCGGGTGCCATCTGTCTTGTTCTGCTGACTTCCCAAAGTCTGTGAACTGGAGCTGAGTTCAGGCTTGGAACTGGAGGCTAAACAGAAAACAGTAAGAAAAAATATGTTAGGAAGTTATCTAGGATTTCAGATGTCAAAGAAGAGGGAAGAGTTCATTGTTAGACGTAAGGATGGCTCAAAAGGCCTTTCTTCAAGCCTTGCAATAACCAAAGCTTAGAACCAGAGAAATGATTGTATAATGACAACCGGAAACCATTAGTAATAAAAAAATATCTTACTGGATGGCAGAAACTCAACCTGACCAAGCACAACAAGTGGTAGTGTAGCACTGGCCATCTATATCTACCACAAACACCATCTTCCCCCTTGTGTCAGATGCAATCATCTCATCTTTGCATTCTCTCTCTCCATTCTGAAATGCAACAAATAAAGCCCTTTAGCTTTACTTATGAGTCTTAATTTCCTCCACCACAGCATTGTCTCTTTAATTATTGAGAGAACAACTCTTCAACAATTAGAGAAAAATAGATAGTAACACTTGTCAGAATTTCCCCTTGACTCTGTTCAAGTCCAGCCATAAGCCCCTCCTCAGTGTGCTCATGCCACTGGCTCCCACACCAGTTAGCATCATTTCCACATTCTTCCCAAGCTTCTCAGCTCGTGGCCCTTACAATGCAAACTTGCTCAGTGTTTATTGAGTACATCTCAAAAGAAGGATCCAGCCCTTCCCTGGGCACTATCGCATTACAAACTGATACATACACAACAATAACCAGTATATGACCACAGTCTCCCATTAAAAACTGAAAATGTGTTAAAAGAGATTTCTTACTAATAATGCTACTTTATAGGGAGTCAGAATTATTTTTTAGAAACTATATAAATGGAAACACCAGAGTCTTTCTCAGTCTGGTACTAATGACAGGTGTTCGCATACATTTTTTCAGATTCAGTGTTGTCAAACCCATCTCTGGCAGATATTGGGAACCAACATGGCCACTTACACACAGCAAAATAAAATGCTGGTTTCCCAATGCCATCCTGAGAAACAAGCAGCAGTAGAACAAACTAAGGGATGGAAAATTGAATTGCATGTTCTCAACAGTACGCAGGAATGTAAGAGCTGCCACAACAGATCAGGCATGGCTTTCCATCAACGTCAGTGAGCCATCTCCATGGGCAGCCAATCCCTTCAGACACTAATAAGACACAGGATAATCTACCTCTCACAAATTAAGAAAAACAAGATACCCCAACCATGAACATCTAGATTATGCTTGCCTGAAATACCAGGTTTTACACTTTTTGCAATTAAAACACCAACTTCTACTTCTCTTGGGAAGAGGGCAGAGGAGGGGATAGAACACATTAAATCTGTAATGCTGGTTTTTATGTTTACTCAGACTGAGTCAGTTTTGTGAAAAAAAAACCGTTTCCTTCTGCTAAATGTTCCAATAGTGTAATCCAAAGTGTTATCATACTGCCCCATATAAGAATTCAATTAAAAGAAAAATTCTGCTTTAAAGGATGCACAAACGATATTACATGAAAGCTGGTACTGGAGGTTTTTTATTTGGCTTTGCTGCCATAGTATTTAGCATGTGAGACATGCACCAAACAGAATCACCACTAAGGGCTGACAGGGCACTTGCCCAGGTAGCTTGGACATTGCCAGGAATGCATCTAAACTCTGCAATACCTGACTGGAAGACAGGCAGAGAAATTGAGGAATATAAATCCCAACTGTCCAACCAAATGGTGCCTGCAGACTGGTGCACAGCTCACCACCCCATTTCAGAATTCTCTGAAGCACAGGAAGCTCCTACCTGGGGTACAAACATGTCCCGAATTTGTGCTGGTCACGGACTCCACTTGCCAGCAAACAGGCTCTGGCGATGGTGCAACAGTAGCCATTTTCATCTGCTGACAAAGCCGTGACTCCTGCTGCTGAAATCCAAGCCCCTCCAAAGGCACTTCAAGCTCTTCTTCCTCTTTAGTAATGAAATATAATTCACAGATTAAGAGACATCCTGATCTCACTCCTAAGCCTCAATCTTTCTGCTGTCTAACCAACTGGTAGGAAAATTCTTTTAACCCTTGCTCTACTTCTAAACCTTAACATGACGGAGTGAAATTAAATATTGGCAAGCTAAGATGGCAATAGCAACTTTTTCATATTTAGTGCCATCAATTCAAACTCATAAAAAAAAAAAAAGTCATTTAAAAAGTGAATGAAAAAAATTTTGAGTCTGACATTTTGTCATCTCTGCACATCTGCAAAAACAGACAGTTGAGCATTTCTTTTGGAGCTCTGAGGACTGGAAGGAAGAGGTGCCACGTGCAGAGCAAAATCCATCACCCCTAACGAAGGACCAGCTGTGATTGATGGGTCCCTCTGCTCTCCAGCCACAGGTACCTGCTACACTGAGGCACAGCTCACTGCTAAAGAAGATTAATGACTGTGAACATTGAATAACAGGGTCAAATCCATTTTTCATGAAACCAATATCAAGTGATACTGAATGCCCAATTTTCACTGATATGTCCACTGTACTTCTATAAATATATTAGCCTAAAATTCCCACCTTCTGTTATTCTAGAACCTGGGATGTTTATAACTCAGAATCCACGCATGTGTGTACAATCTTGTTATTATGTACCAGCTGTACCTGCATTTAAATTAATGCAGTGTTAAACCAGCTTTCTTACACACTGAGCTGCATATTGTACACAACAGGAGTAATTTTCACTGAACTACCGAGAGCTGTCAGTGCCCTTTCTGGACAGGGCAGCAACCCTTTCAAGGCTAAGGACACACAAACAAGCTCTTATTCTCTCTTAAAAATGAAGACATTCTTCAAAAACAAAGGGCTGCCTAGTCTAATTTGAATCACCCTATATTTACACAGGCTAAGGCGTGCACAGGCAGCTATCATGGACCACCGCATGCAGTGGATATTCACAGTCTCGCTCTAAAATTCTTTGTATGTCAATGCTCTAAATTAATTTAGGATTTTGACCATGCAGCATCTTAAAAAGGAATACATATTTTAACTTTTCCTCATTGGAAAACTGCTCCCACCCCCTCAAGTGTTGAAAACACTTCTCCATCTCCACCAATATAGAGAAGAACTCAGAATTTACCATGGTAATACTCTCCTGTACAAGAGTTTCTCTTGAAGAAACTGCTTGAGACAACATTATAGCTTAACAGTCTGATCTGTGCAGTTTGAAAGATGCAACTTTTTAACAGAGTTATTATTTCTATGGTTCTTGAATAACTTGTATGAAAAAAAGCTCAGGAAAGTAGGCTTTAAGTTCTTTCATCCACTAATTTTCATAGGTAAAGAAAAAACCCCATCATCTAGGCTTATAGCTGAAAGCTTGTATAAGCCTCAGGATAAATGAGATTGCTTGTAGAAAATTGTCCAATAGCTCCCAAAAAGGAAAGGTCACCCACTACAGCACAGATCACAGGCAGCTTCTGTTCTGTGATGTTCCACTCACTATCAAGCACAAAATGGAATGGTCTAATACAGAAGAATATAGTTCTCATTCTCAGCACTCTCTTGCACATTTCTCGCTGGATACTTCAAAATACAGCTCTGGAGGCAGGAAAATAATACTTGCATCTGTACATGTATTAATAGACCAAATCAGCTGAGAAACAACACAGAAGGAAGTGCTTAACTGCAGGAATCTTGAGTAGGAAAATCCTAATTCATTGTTTCCCTGCTGAAGGAGCAGAGGACAGCTGAAGGATCCCTGGGTATTGCCTGCCCTTTCCACCATCACACACAGGATTTAACCACGCACTGACAAAGGAGCAGAGCCTGCCGGAAGCAGGATCAGCCCCAGCATGGCCCAAAGCCAACACACACATATCCCATTACACTGCTGGTGCCTGACGACAGGCTGCAGTCTAAACCCAGAACACTCCCACACTGAAATGGCTACAAGACACTTGATCAAAGATAGGAGGAAACATTACAACAACATCTGAAGAAAAGCAAGACGAAAATGATGATGATTTCAGATTACTCTACAAGACAGATGAGAAGTCAACTCGTTCTTAACTTACTCCAACACTCCAGAAACACCATCTTAAGTAATCAGGGTAAGTAGTAACAGAATCTTTCTTATCCACTTATTAACCCAGAATACAAACCAGTAATTAACTTAGCAGGTACAAAACTATGTACAAATAAACTGCAAATCCTACAGCCTCAACTATACTGCTAACTGAGAGCAGTTTTGTATGTACTCTACTACTTAACTACATTAGGGACCTATTAGTTCACAATAGAGAGTAAGAGCTGTGATTTGCATTATTATTTAATGACAAAACTCTACTTCTTATGCTGATTATAATATTTGTTTAATTTTAAGATATATCATTGCTTAAACTGATTTGCTGTACTTTAACTAAATTATGGCCCACTGACAAAAGCTCTTCTGAGCAGTCTAATTCTAGGAAGATGCTATAAGACTGGTATCAGACTATGTTCTCTCAAGAGCAATCAGCATCCTCATATACATCTCCATTTTCCAGATCATATTTTTGTTACGTTTTGAAGATGCAGTTTTACAGTGCAGTAAAATTAGATTTAAATTTGAATAAAATTATCTGACAGCAATTTTTAATGTAGAAGTGAATGGAAATGAAAGGGAAGGAGTCTGGCACACTGTGTACATTTCTAACACTGCACTTCTGGAAACAATATTTGTTAATACTCTATTAGAATGTGCCTTTCAGTACAATAGAAATCAAGAACTACTGTCTGTTAATCAATCCCTTGCTGTCAAAGATGTTCAATACAGTCACAGAATCCTATCCCCCGACTGGTCATACACTTTATTCTTTCAGGACTGTGCAGTTTTAAATTTTTTTCTTTACATAGACACAATCCCGCTCAAGTGACCAAGTTAAAAATAAAGTTAATGAACAAATTATTTCTTAGACTTCTTGAAAATAACAAGAAGTGGTTGTTTCAGTGCACATATAATAATTTCATACTTTAATATATTGTACACATATTTGTTCTTTTTTCATTACAGACAAAAAGGTCAAAACACAGAAGGACAACCAAGAAGAAATATACAGTTCGATCTCCTCATTATTTGTCTAAAACAGATTTCTGAAGAAAATATTTTAATATTTGTTTTGAGGAAGATACTGCTAAAGCCCCGAACATAATGTCCTAGTTCTTCTAATAAAAACTTTCCCCAGGGAGGTAAAGACTCCACCAACTCGTGAGCCACAATATTCTGCACAAGTGCAAGAACACAAGAATATAAGTACAGCACATTCTGAAGGTGCTCAGAAGCTCAGATTTAATATCAGTTAATAAATCTTTTGGTATTACCCAGTACTTGTACTGTCTTGGCAGGTTTTCAAACATTAGCTCTACAAACCCAGTTTAAAATCAAATCAGTTTCTGAAGATACAATATGCAAGAGACACTTGTACCCAGGCTGAGGATGGGACAGGTACTGTACTCTGGAGACCCATTTAGCACTCTCACAACACAACACACAAAAATTAAGCACACAGAGAAAAGCACAGATTTGCAATGCA
Source organism: Erpornis zantholeuca (assembly GCA_013400515.1). Classification (NCBI taxonomy): domain Eukaryota; kingdom Metazoa; phylum Chordata; class Aves; order Passeriformes; family Timaliidae; genus Erpornis; species Erpornis zantholeuca. The sequence goes on from VZTN01027634.1 coordinate 706,861, forward strand.
CATCACTATTGATATTGAAAAGTTCCTCTCCAATCGAGCTGAATTACAAGTATTTTTTTTAGCCTTCCCTTTCCCAACAACTGCCTAAATACATATAGAATAGTACACGACATAGAAAGAGGGACATCATACCTTTCAACATCTCCCTGCTTTAGTGAGGAAGAAACAAGCTGACAACAATTCAATGCAACAACCTACTCCAGCTTTCCTCTCCAACCTCTTCCCACTTGTTGCCAGGGTAACCAGTGTTTGCAGATGCCTATAGCGGGCGCCTGGGTTCATGACTTCATCACAGTTAATATCCTCTCCCCATCTCTTTATACAGAGAATGCACTACATACATTTATCCACACACTATAAACACACAGATTATACAACCCTGCAACCGTTTTTATACTGAGACCATTCACTTTGCTATTCTGATGTACATAAAATCAAAAATAACACTGACAAAAATAATCACGTGGCAATTTAAAGATGTGGAGAAAGTTTAAAAGCAGTAGTACTGTAACTGGTAAGCAGCTGCTCTGGTCCCTCTGCACTGAACACTTAATAATTTGATTTCATCATGCTGTCAGGTATACGACATTAACATTAGTGTTATAAAACATTTTGCATGGAGTTTCAAAAAATTCTTTAGTCATGCACTAAACCTCTTACATTACAACTGAAAGACAGGCCCAGAAAATGTGACTAGCACCTGGAAAAAAACATTTTCCAGTTTCTGACAGAAGCAGTTTGAAGTATTACAGCACAGGTATGTTAAAGAATACAAGCAACACACAGTGCATGTGCAAAGCAACATTTCATTATAGGAAAGAAGAAGGAGTTGAACTTTGAACTCCAGGATAAAATATTAACATCATTTCAAAAGAAAGTACAAGGAGAAATGATCAGACAACAACCTCAAGTGCTTACATAAAGCACTTGCACCACTTGCCTTCATCCCTCGGTAAAATACCTTTCCCAGCAGTTCTGTGTGGAGAGACAAAAAGCCTGAAAATACATCAGTAGCATTTAGCTGATTTGTACTACCTTGCCTTCCAACCACTTCAAAAGAGTAAGGATTGAATTCTGTGTGCCTGTAGACTCTAGGAAACACTTATCTTCCTCGTCCCAGTAACAACAGGTTTACAGTACTAGTGGCCACCCACAGCACACACAACTGTTCACACAACTCATTTCCCATACAAGGCAGAGACTACTTTTTTTTCCACAGTGATGGAAATGGGTCTGATCCTTTGCTCCCTGACATAGTGGAGTAAGTATCTTACCACATTTCCAAGGAATAATACTAATGTGAAAACAATTTATTTTCTGTATTCCATCTGCCTTGCCCTGCAGTGTGCTGGGAATTAATACAGCTTTTTTCCCCACACAGCAGCTGCAAAGGCCATGGAATGCCTGAATTTGAAGGAGCTCAGAGTTTCCTTATGAACTGTGCTACTAAGTCAGTGGAAAGACTGCACTGGAACACAGGTTGGCTCAGTTGAACACAGTTCAGCATGCTGAAACACAGAAACAACAGAACTATTAGCCACAAGGTACCATAGCACAGCAGACAGTGAGACTACCGAGTTCATCACAGGATGTGGCAGGTATACTTGGTAGCCTTTCTTTCTCTAAATTCATTCCAAATATCCTGCCTTAAAATTTATTTCTGAAAAAGCACTGCCAAGATATAGCTGTAGAAAGAAGTATTTGACTTGAAATGCCAAATGCAGGAAATTACATTCAAAGCTGACACACTAAGTCGTATGTTAAAAATTAAGCATCAGAGTAATTTTGGAGGCGAAAAGCTTCAGAACACAAGTTCTATTACTCCCTGGAAATAAAAGAAATTCAAGCAGTCTGGTGAACAGAAGTTTGCAGTGCAGTAGCACGGCACAGTGCTATACTTATCACTAGGTCCTGAGCAGAGAGAGTGTACTGTACAATTATATGAGACAGATCCCAAAACTCTTCCTAATGCTGAAGTCAGTTATCACAGAACATTGGTCAGACTAAAATTTAAAACAGGTGGCTGTTTGAAAGTGCTTGCTGGAAATAGTCCTTGGCCCATACTAACTCCCAGATCCCTCTAACAGCCATGCTGGGACCAATCTAACAGCAGAGACAATGGAATTCCTGTGTCCAAAAACATTTCCTGCTACCACCACCTGTCCTAGAGGTGCAGAAACTTGGCATGCATGTGGGTAAAGAAAACCCCTGAAGTTCAATACTAACTTTCTCTTTTTTTTTAAAAAACAAAACTTCAATTTAAAAGAGCAAGATCCTTTTGAGCCTAGATCAAAATGGGCCCAAACAACAGGCCTAGATCAAAAAGACAACAGGCTGATATGCAACTACATGAACTTTCAAATGGCATTATCAAAACACAGCTAATTGATATTTGTTTAATATCTGACTCAGCAAGGACACATCATCTGGAGAGCATCACACAGCAGCACCTGTGGACAGGAACAGCCATTTGCAGTCTCCTGCTTCTGAATTTTCTCTATGAGTTATCTAACAGAAGCTGCAAGACCTTTCCTTTGCCATCGATATTTCACCCTCCTTTGCCCTGACAGACAGCTAAGCACAAGGAAATTAGCAAAAGCAGCTGGGAGAAAAATCTCTTAAGTGAATGTAATGACACCCCACAATTTTCTAAGTAATTTGTAAGCAACACAATACCTGTGCAGAGGACTTATAACTACATCTCTCTTCAGTCTGCCTTTGTGCAGGAATATATGTAAATTTTATGCTGCTGAAATCAATCTAAAACTAGTGAAACTGAACTATATTGTAAGCATACAGCATTGCTACCATGTTTCTTTACAAAAGATCTCCAAAAAATGTGTTTCGATAGTGCAAGACATCCATAGGCCAGTGACTCTTGAGGATTTTCAGGGAAATCTTGAAGTGCACCAGGCCAGAGAGCCTCCTGCAGCACAGACCTGCCCTGACTGTGTAAAACCCCATGCTCCATACTATCATCTCACCTGTCTCTGCTGGGCAGCTGCTGCCCCTGTCCTATTTATTCATACTGATCCAACACAGGTACATAAAAATTATGACAGTTTTAATGTCAAAGGTTTTTCTGCACAACACTGGACTGAATAAATAAAAGTTAAGGAATCTGAAGTGTAGATATCAAAAATAAACATTAAGTGAAAAATTCTTCTGGAATGAGTTTGTTTTGACAGGAGGCAAATCAGCACACTTTTACAAAGGGACGAGAAAGAGCCATGATTGACTTGTACTGTCTGAGCACTGCAAAAAGGAATTAAGAAGTCATTCACAAACAGGAAACCTCTGCTGACATTCAGCAGTTGAGTTGTTTTCAGAGTGCATCCATTGTGAAAAATAAAAAGCTTCATGAAAAGCACGGATCAGACAAGGGGAAGTGAGAATACCAATGCCAAGGAGGCTGAAACAGAAAGAGATCAGAGAGAGCCCATGCAGAGCTCACTGGAGGAGGCCTGGCTGATTTCCATTGATGACTCTCCAGTCACTAAGAGGTAGGCAGGAGCTTCTACTCCAGGACAGTACCAAGAGTGCAGAGCTATATGTATTTGAAGAAGAGGTTTTAAAGCCTTGGAGAAATCTAGCCTTGGGAAACTGAGGAAGACAGCTATCAAAAACCAGAACACATCAGCATTGGAAATTAAGGAGAAAGTAATGAAAGTAAGATGCACACAAGTGACACAAGAAAACAGAGTAGAAGAGCACATGCATTTAAGAGAGAACCTTCATGCCAGGTATCTGCAATATGAAGGCAGCTCATATGAGTTGCCCTGCCTAACTTTTTCTGTTTCATCTTTTTTTGAGTCATCTGTTGAAAACAACTCTGTGCTCTACAGCACAATTTTGAATTCAACAGAATAAAGGTAAAACACTGACTAAATTAAGAGGGCTGAATGTTACTACTTACACTTATTTAAAAATACCTGAAAATGTGAATTGAAATGTGTAGTTAAAATAAGGAATGGCCATCAGGGACAAATACTTTTGTGTAAGAAGAAAGTTGTCAAAACACTGACTCACAGGCTCTTAAAATCTGTGTTTGTCTTTGGAAATTCATGACAAGGAAACTCATGAGCCACTGAGATCAGTATGAGGTTAAGCTCAGCTTATGATGGCGAAGTATAACCTCCATTATTTCACTCAGAAACAGAAATTGCAGATGCCTGCTGATGTCTGGGTATGTAGAAACTGCAAGGAATCAAGGTGGACTTTTAACACAGACAGATGCTGTCAATGCAAAATGATGGTTTACTTTCTCTGTAATAATGCCTTAGGAAAACATTCAGTCTTCTAAGAATCCACTATCAACTTAAAGTCATGTATCAGTTTCTAAAATAAACTAATTTGCAGACTTCTGGAAAAAGATGCTCCTTACTCCCAGTTCTCCTACAACTCCAGCACCCAGTTATCCTACAGGGTGAAATGTCACATTCCAACACTACTGAATGTTACTGAATTCTTAGGACTTTCCACTTCAAAACCCTTTATAATTGGAACAGTTGCCATTCAAAGAGTCTGCAGCTGCCAACACACATTTAAACAACTTAACTTCATTGCTCTCTATGCAATAGTCTGCTCGCCTTTCCATCCAACTGTCCTCACTTGTATTTATTTCTTGTGCTTCTGATACTCTCTAAGTTCTACAGGTTGAACTGTATTTACACCTCTACTTGCCCTGTTATGCCCATTTCACAAACATCTGAAATTACAGCAGGATATTCACATGGTTTATGGAGTGCCACTTCCCTGCACAACACAAAGAATTGTCTTCCCTACCTTTGAATTTCTAAGTTTTGACAGCTTTGTCATGACCTTCCTTTCATATTGAAGTGCTTAAGCCTTAGATGGACAAAAAAAATAATAGTGGGGAGTTTTCTACTCAGATTTTATATTCCAACTTGGTAAATACCTGGCTTGAAGCAAAACACAGAACTTTAAATAATTCCAGGTATAGAAACCTTCTGTTGGTATCAGAACTCAAATGTGAATGTTTTCCTGTTCATTCCTCATAAAAATCATTATTGCAGTAAGGACAGTGAAGAAGGAAACGTCAAGATTTTTCAGCAATTTAGAACAGTGTAATACTGGAACAGTGTGACAGGCTGGAGGGAGTTTACCTTAATTGTCCTATTTTAGCTTCTCCAGAGAAATGTTAGGCTGAGCTACGAAGGCTAATAGTCCCAAGTACATTTATACCCAAATGTAGGAAGGTGTCGTGCTGAAACTGCCACCATCATCACTCTGCTGCTGGACTCCATCACGCTGTATTCTGTACCCGTTAGTCATGCGCTGGACAAAATCTCAGGAAAATATTTACATAAGAAATGAGTGGCATAGCATCAACATTGCTTGGAAAAACAAATCCTTCTCCTGGGTGAAATCAGATAAAATGAGAGCAGCTAATACTCTCTGATGTGTAATACTTCCACATGAACAAACAGGTACAGGTAGAGGTGATGAAACAAAAAAGTTGAAAACAGTTTACTCTAAAAATGGGAGGAGTTTTTACCCCAACAGAACTAATGGAAGGCAGATGAAAAAGGGTTGTAACAGAATTATAAATAATTCTTTTTAGAGGAGGTGAATGCAAAGGTAGGAGAATTAAAAAGAAAAGAAGAAGAAAGCACACAGCAGTAATTGGTGTCTCTCTCAGCTAGAAAAATGACCTGTCAGGTAGGTCTGAGAGCCAGAAAGCCAGATACAATGCATGCATTCAGCACTAGGCTGAGAGCTTTGGACAGAGCCTCTTGATCTTCAGACAGTTTCAGGGATGTCATTCTGGCAGCTAACCCTTCCATCTCCCTCAACCAAGATGATGTATAGAAAACATGAAAGAAGAATGAATAAAATCTAACTCTACAACCCTAACAAAGCTGAGAAAGTCAAAAGATTAAAATAAATGTTCCAATCACTGCGATGTGGCCTGGGGAATTGCAGAGAGGAAAGCACATCAGAGATGCTCATGAGTTCTGTTTGAAAACCAGAAGAATGCATGTGTTCTTAACAACACTGTCATTCCTACACCAGTTTCCTTAGTAAGTATAAAACAGCTTCACAGCAGATTCATTTTTTCCTCCCCTGTTGTCTAGGCACAAACCTGAATTACTCCCGTTGAACAAGTCTGCCAAGACATCTTATGACACCAGGCAACTCCATTCTTTTGCTTCCCAAGGACAGTAACAAATGTAATTTACACACAGACTAAACCATTCCTTCCTTATCACTCCCCTTTTGTCTTTTCCCTTTGCAAGACAATCTCTCCCTGGAACTGTGAAAAAGGAAAATTAAACAACTACAATACAACTGCTGATACTGGATGTTCAATTTCAATTTTGTCTTGTACTCAGAGATTAGAAAATTGGGAAAACCTATTTCTCCCTAATTTGCTCTTCACTGCTGATGAATTCAGACTATGTGCATTCGAATACCAAGGCTGATTACATAAGGAAAAAAATGACATACCGGAAGTATAAAGACAAAAACTTCCAAAGTCACAATTCCAAACTAAGAAAACATCCTGTCTCACACTGGACACTATTTCCACTTTATCTTCATGCATCATTTGCCACAATACCTGTTCTGTATATGGCTCATTCATAACTTTATCTGGGCTCCCATGACTTTGTCTAAGACATTTTTTGAGTAGTGCTGGGCCCAGGCTCATGAACAGATGGAGTGAGCACAGGCAGCAGCAGATGCTTTTTCAGACAGTGTTTCTGCTAAAGTTGCAAGAAAGTACAGGCTATGGCAGGTGCTCTGCCATCTTAACATGCCACAGTGTCCCACAAATATTCCCAACCACCTCTTTGGGCACCCAAGACAAGTCTGAAATTGGGTCTAATCTTACTTCATTCCCCAGAGTGGATCAGTATTGCCCAGCACAGACATTTTTTGGCTGCTAACAAGCCAGCCTGCTGTGATAGCAATAAAGCAAATGACAGCATTCTCATTTATTCTTCCTCATCTAGAAAACCATATAGGACCAATTATATAATACAGTCATAAACAAATCACACAATCATGCTATAGAATAAATAACATTTGTTCGGTTTCTTCAATCATTTCCTGTGCTCTAACCTGGCACATAACCACACCAGGGCTATAAATAATACATTCCAGCATTCTGGTCCCATCAGATGCTTCTTTTTCTGAAATGTGAAAACTAATAGTGATGATAAGCTAACTTTATAGACCATGCAGAATCTTGTTCACCAGCATTATGTATCTTCACACACATGTATGCTGGGCAGTGAGAGCTGTGCAACTCATTATGTTAATCAAGCACTTCTACGACACATGTAGGCTGCCCACCGGTTTATTTTAATTGTAATCACTTTAAAATACCTTAAATCTTGTAAAAAATTAAAAGAACTGGATCCTCAACTCATTGAAGAAAACAAAACTATTTTAATGCTGCTAGAGACTTCAGTTCTCTAAAAGAGATGACTATTTTCAGACTGCTATTTAATGATTTCACATACAAGTTACACAGAGTGGTCACTCTTTTATTCTATCCTAAAAATTAATGCACGCATTGACTATGCAGATGCACCCATTTCAAGACCAAGACAAATCTGTGAAGCCTTTTGAATGTGGTGTAGTGACCAGGAAACGGGACAGAATCACAACTCAGGCACTAACTCACCATGTGGCAAACAACTAGAGGGGACCAAAATGTTCTCCTTGGCTGAGACTTACCACGAACAACATCACTGATGCTGGGGGCAGCCTCTGCGCTCTGACTCCGGAGGTGCTCAGTGTCCCTGTGAGACTCCTGCGAGGGCGGTACTGAAGATGCCGAGGAGGAGGAGGATGAAGAAGAAGAGGCTGGTTTGGATTTGGAATGCAGATCATTCAGTCTCAGGAGATTTTCAGGAGTCACAGTGTCTGGATTCACTGGGGTAGGATGCAGTGTGGCTGGTGCTACTGGGAAGAAGCTCTCTCTGTTGTCCTTCGTATGCTTTGGGGTTGTGGGTGCCTCTCCTGCCGACTTCACAAAAAAAGGGGGCAGCAGTGAGAAAACGTTTTCATGTCACTAACTCTGGGCTACCTGCTTCAGTGACTACTGCAAGCAGCATTTTTTATAGGCAGAAAACACTCTCTTTAAGTGAATAAAACAGTGACTCAATCACAATTATAAAGAAATCTTTTCTCCTTTATGGATTATTTTTCTGTTCTTTATGGTCTATTTATCAAACTAGCACTTGAACAGTTATTCACATTTACAAAGTCTAATTTAACACATCCCTCACAACATAACATACTTTTCTGAACTCTGTAATTAAGCATGAGTTACAATCTCCTGTAAACAGAAACATATTTCTTTCATTTAAAAATATGTTGACAAGTGCTTGACCTGAACAAACAGATCTGCAGTGCTTTGCAAATTATCACAAGAAATAATTCTTAGAGAATGATGTGAGAAAAAATGGAGAAAATAGAAAAATGTATTGGCTTGTGAAATAAGAGATCAGCATAAATATAAATCATAAATTCCTGATAACTGTAGAACTGAGTATCACTGATGTCCAGTTGCAACAGGGGACAGATCTGCTGCCTGTGCAGAAGTAAGAGAGGCATCAAGAGCAACGCTCTTCTCCAAAGCCAGTGCTGAAAATTTAATGTAGTCTCATTTATTATATAGAAAGAAGGTAGAAGTGGGACATAAATTCACCAAAGTAGGGAATAAAAGTACCCATAAAACGAACATCTTCTCTATAACTTTTATCAGTAGTCAAATAAAGTATTCTTGCTTGTGAGACCACAGAAAGCATTTATTTTACACTCTTTACAGTCTTCATTTAATGGAGATTTATTGGACTGTAAAAGATACAGTTAGATGGAATTCTCAGATGTTTAATTGTTTGTCTCATACCTCTACCAAGAAAAAAAGGCCTTTATTTTAACCATGGTGGTAACAGTATGAATGTCTGAAATAGAAACAGAGTTCTGCTGTCCAGTGTAAAATCAAATTGGAACTTAACGTCCTAGATGACCAAAGATTCACTACAAAGCCAGAAGAGTCAGCAGAATTTCACTGAGAGAACAGAGGAACTTTCAGGTGGAGAGCAGGCATACTTAAAATTCAAAGGTAGAGAGCACACAAGTACATTTTTTTAAAAAAATAATTGGCAGAATGTATTTTTGAAGTTCCTGAACTTGATTAATCAATCTCTAAAAAGCATACAATTAAAACCTGCCAGATTCTATGTGTACACAAAAAAAAGAAAAAAAAATACAGCAGCTATATTCACAACAATTACCACACTGGGTCATAAAAAGGTCTATTCTGCCTCTGAAAGCAGCAAGTTACTGATGCTTAAAGAATTGGTTCCAAAACTAAAGGTCTCGACATACAAATGGAATCACACAAACCTGAGCAAAATTAAACTGCAGAAGAAAGCCTTAAGCCAGAAGTGAGATCACCAGAGGAAATGTTTTCAGCTGTGATTTAAAGGGAAAGCCCTTCACACCCATGCACTTCATAAACTTGCATAATACATGATGTAGAACCTGACATTTCTGCGCTTATTTTGTATCCAATTTTTTTTTCTGGAGAAGCACATGAAGGTATTAGTACTTAGGTACATATTTGTTAAAAATATATCTGTACCTCGAACTGGATTTCCAGAAAAATGCACAGCTATTTCCAGAGCCAGAAAGAGGACATTTGGAAAGTAACTCAGCAATATCTGGATGGTATTCAGATGAAAAATGATTAGAGGAAGAGCACAACCCCATGGAATAATTCCTGCTGGAAGGGACCTCTGGAGGTCTCTAGTCCAACTTCCTGCTCAAAGCAGAGCTGACTTCCCAGTTCCATCAGTTTACTGAGGGCCCAGGGCCAGCCCAGCCCAAATACTGCCAAGGAAGGAGATTCAACAGCCTCTCCACACCCCTGTTCTAATGTTTTACCACCTTCTCAATGAACATTTGTTTCCAGTCATTTAATCCAAATTTCTCTTGCTGCAACTTTAAATGGTGCCTCTGGTCTGGATCCTTCCTTTCTGCTGAAGACCACAATTCCATAACCTTATCCCCATTATTCTTCTCCTCACCAGGATGAAGTATCCCAGCTCTTTTCAGATAATCAAAACACTTTATTTGCAAAAAATAATAAAGCTGAAACTAACATGATGTTTCTGACTCAGGAGAACCACAACCAAAAATTCTAATATGTAGTCAAAAAGTGCAGCCTTATACAAAAGAAAGCAACAAGAAGATTACTGTGTTTATGACTTTAAAGAGAACTTCCCAGATGTGACCTGGTGAACAGATGTCTCAGGCTGCTGTAAACAGACAGGTTCTTTTCAACCCAATGAAACAGAGACTTTGGAAGGAAAACTAAAAAGTCTCACACTGACTTTGTTTTCTCAAAAGAGGGGATGGGGTGGAAGAAAAAGGAGAAAGCTTTCTTCAACATAAGAGCCAAGCATTAAAAATCCATTGTTGGTCACTGTGTGCTCTGCAACTCACAGAGCCTCAAGAAAAGGGATTTAAACCTGCTTTGTGTATTTTTACTGCACTCAGAAACTGAAGACCATCCAAAAGCTGTAAGTACAAAGCTAAAATGAGCACCACAGTGAGGCACATGTTCTTTAAAAGATTTTGGATTTAATGTAGGGGCAAGAATTCCAGCACCTCTGATCAGTAAGTGATGCTACTCACAAAACCCAGCTCAAGACAGTGTCACTAACTATACTGCTCAGGACTTAAGGGGCCACATTTCATCATCCTGCAGATCTCCAGGAAAACAGGACTTCCTAACGCCCAGCTGAGAAATAAACCCAGAAAAACCCACTACAGCAAGTCATGGATTTACCAGAAGCCTTTTATGTTCATCTATCTCTACTGCTAAACCACCAGTAAGGCATAATAAAGATTGTTTTCCACAGACAGACAGTAGGAAACTGAGAGGCAGTGACAATCCTTTATCAGTGTTTTATGTGGTTCCTCATCAGAAGATTTTTTTTTAGCTTTTACTTTGCTGTGGCACTAAGTCAAAAGTTAGTCTGTTCTGACTCAGTCAGAACTTCTCCTCTTCCTCTCTCCAATCCACCTCACCACCCTCAGTGCCTCCCTTACTACCACTATTACAAAGTGGCTTCAGTCACCAAGAAACAAATCTTTTCTTACATTTACTGTTACTTACAGAACAAGGGCACGTAACTGAATTAAGATAAAAACTCTTTTATCTGACTTCTTCCTGTCTTTCATTGCAATTAGAGGTTCCTCTAGTCAAGACTGGACTTCCTTCTAGATTTTTTAAAAAAACATGAGGTACTGAAGGGTATGCAGTACTAATTTTGTATTGACTACTGTATCAAAGCAGATGGAAGAAATATTTAAGGCATATTAATATCCAGATGATGTGTAATGGATGATCCACAGGTTCCATAAAGACCCCACTATCTTATTTCTCATCTATAAAAAAAACTTAGCAAAAATTGTCTCTTATTTTAAAGAATGCATAAAGCTGAAATTTAAATGAATTATTAAGATGCATGTCTGTGTGAATTGTGACTATTTCTGACTTAGGTTACAAAATCAGCCTCCTTATTTGTTAGAACCTTGACTATTTCAGCATACTCCTCAAAGAGCTCATTCAGCCTCACGGAGGTGATGGACAAACCCTTCCATGTCGAAAGCTGATGTAAAAAGAAGTTAGGACAATGCTGGAAATCCAGCACTGGGACAGCCTTCCACCAATAAAATTATCAGCAAAAGTGCAGAATTTTTTCACAGATGTTACTGGAAAAAATAGCTCCCTACAGTTTCCCAGGGAGGCACCTCAGTAGTGAGACAACAGCAGCAGCAAAAAGAAATTGAGCATTAAGGTAAAACACGAGAAAAATTTTACTTGGTAGCCTGTAAAGTCAAAAACCAGAAAATCTAACCAACTATTTGTTTTTACCACACTCACTGTTTGTTCAAAACACATTACGAAAAGACAAAGAAATCCTACAGCACCTTTCCCACTACTGCTTTGGGGAGGGCTCACTGCCCTGCTGCTGTGGGAAAAATTAACAACCAAATGTTCCGAAGAAAGGGAAAGTGACAGTTTTCTCAACAAAAGTTTCCTAATGAAAGATGCTGGAACTGCAACTGTTACATAACATTTTTTGTGGAGGGTTTTGGGGTTTTTTTCATGGGTTTTTTTGGGTTTTTTTTGGGGGGGGTGTTCGTTGGTTTTTGGTTTTTTTTAGTTGTTTTTTTTTTTTTTTCTAATTACTCCCACATCTGAGTTTAGCACTCTAGTGGGACCGAAGTCAGAATCCACCTAACACAAAGGTGTGCCTTTTTAGAAGGACACCAGCACATCCCCACAAAGCCTGGATGCTGTCACACAAACTGGCTGAACAATATGCTGGCCACATCCCACAGTATTACCACTCCAACTCTACCTAAATATTGTGTTTCATTTAAATTAAGCCTATTCACTCTTTCCCCCCACCCTCAAGCTCTCTCTACAGCAGCATTTAAAAGAAATCTCATTCCGAAGTTCTCTTCTAGGTGCATCAGAAATACCAGCAATACCCATGATCAAGATTCTGAAGAGTCTTGTATTTCTTAAGACCACTTTATATACAGAAAATAACAAAGGTTTATATACATATGATTGAACTCTAGCCTAACTAAATCCCCCATTTACACAAATGCATGCAGGGGCTTCATGTCCTGCCCTACACAGGCAGCTATATTGCAGCAACACTTCCATACACAAAAACATCTTTATTGGACCAAGAGAGATCAGGTAGCAGGACGAAAAACATTAATATACAAAGTAAAAGATAAAAAGTGTCTTGTCTTTCCTTCATGTTCACTTAATGATTGCTTTCTGCAGGAGACAGAAGGAGGAGAGCTGTTAATTATATCAAGAATACACCTCCAGGATAGAGTGAGAGGGGGATGCCATGGCAACTGGCAAATGCAACAGTGAACAAAATGGTCACCCTTTGGTAGGAGACCATGAAAGAGCTCGTCCTTTTGTCCCCCCCCATCCCCACCTCCTCCTTCCCCCTCCTTTCTTGTCATCTTTGCCGCATTAATAAAGCATACAGACAACTCAGGAAAAACAACTTTTTCTGTAAGCAGTCTCTGACGTCTTGATGTGCAGGAAGAAAAGATGAAAATTAGCAGCATGTGGGTGGAACAAAAAGGGGGAGAAAACACATGAGGTAGAAGATGATTATTTTCTAATTATTTAATATTCTCCTAATCTCCTCCCATTCCCAGCAAAGTGCCTTTACAGAAGGCTTTTAGCTGTTTCCTGAAGAGAACAGCTTGGTGGTTTTTTGCTTTGTGTTTTTTTTTTTTAATATGAGAATTCAAGAAGAAAATGCTCTGGACACCCAAGGCAGTTTAAACAAGTCACTCTCAAGTTTTCTCCTTGAAGAAAAATGCCTGAGAGCCCATGTCACTGCAGTGCTGACCGCATTCCTCAGCAGAAGGGGAAAAACTCATGGGAGTGCCCTCTAGCTTCACCCACAGAAGAAAATTTCTTTCCTATTCTAAGTGAAATATCACATTCACTGTAAGATCCAACATAGGGACTGTACCATCACTGTGCTCATGCTCCAGAGTCAATCTGAGCTTGTTATGTGTGGTTTCACCTGCAGCCCCCACAGACAGAACCCACAAATGATCCCACAAAATTCTTCAGTACAATGTTGTGGATTCAGACAACTCATCACCAGTCCTGGGAAGAGGCAAACACTGATGGAAGGAGAAAACAAGACCCCAGTTACCTGTTTTGGAACTAAAGAAGGGCACTAAGAGCACTAAAACAGCACTTTCCCTCAGGAGCTATCACTTTTATATTACAGTAGCAGCAAAACTTTATAAAATCAGGCATCACCCTGGCAGTCTGCCAGGAGCCTGAAAGGCACACCTCGTTTGCATAATCTGATTGTGTTTATAATAAAAGTCATTGTTTTGATTCTAGTGGTAGCATCATGAAGCATTACTTTTAATTAGACCTGACACTGAAATCTGCTGATGAGTTTTGACTGTAGGTTGAGACAGGGAAATTGGAAAAGCACTTGGGAGTTTGGCATCAGCCTGTGGGAGAAGGTGGTCATGGGTGTGTTACTTTGGAAGAGGTGAGTGAAGCAAAAGGTGAAAGGGAAGATTTGACGAGTCAGAAGCAAGCAGGGAGAGCTCAAGGCTTGGCAGCTGGAGCAGGAAAGAGCAGTTGAAAATTTCCTTTCTCTCCCTGACACTTCAGGGATGGACTTGGTCCCAGAGCAAGGATTTTTTGGCTAAGGCAGCAGTGAGTCTTAAATAACTCAGCAATGTTGAAATAGTCCCTTCTCATGACATTTAGATGATATAGTATACGTTGAAGAGCCAATAGAAATTTCAGCTCCTACAGCACTACCCATTACTAGGGCTTTCTACATAGAGTCCCATATTCTCAGGGGTCATGACACAGGACCTGGGACCTAGTGGCATTTTGGAAACTTGCCTCCGAACACTCTTGTATTTTTAGAGATGTTAAATCCAGCCCTCAGTGCAATGTTGATTTTTGTGATGTTTTAAAGTATTTGTTTTATATAATTCAGTTCTCAGGATTATTGCTACATTATACCCCAACACACAACCAGAGAGTTTTAACTGTCATGACTTTCAACACTGGTGAAAGGTGTAATTTTAGTATTAAGGAATTCAATATTAAGTCCACAGTAATAAAAATGCCTTTTCAGATTGCAGGAAAAAGGAAGACAGATGGGTTCTTAAACTGAAGTATCTCCACATGCATTTATAGAATATTCTGTGCAATACAAAGCTTCATCCTGGCTTGTACTGCAATAACTTTCCCATGTCAATATATCCTTAACACCATAAAATGAAGAATTTAGTAAGAGCAATTTTAGGCAGTCAGTGGAAAGGCTTATTAGGAATTCTCTAATTATCTAGAATCCTTACAACTGCTTTCTGCCAATATGTCCCCTCCTTGATCCTCAGGACCACATATTTAAGTAAAATGCTACTTCAAAATCAGAGTAGTCTGCCTCAATCTTTCATTCTCCCTCAACAAGGCCTCCTTCATATTCCATTTCCAGGGACCATTAATTTCATATGAAAATCACAGTTGGCAAGACTAAAAATATAACTCAGAGCAATGGATGACTGCTTTCAGGATCTCTGCAAATCTTTTAGATAACATTCTCAGATAGAAAAATCAAAGAAAAGAACAAGAAACCTTCAAAATGCTGCTTGATCAAGAAGTCAATTTATCTCCAGTGTAACTTTAGTTACTTGACTCCTAATGACACAGCAACCACCACTGGATTTCAGCCCATTTGATACGTATATCAAAAGTCTTGTGGACACTTAAGAAGTTAAGAGGAAAAGGACAAAAAGTGGAGGAATTACTTTTGGTCACCCCTGTTCTCTACAACAGCATTAATATCAGCACTTAAGAATGTTGCATCACCACTCTATAAATTGTGAACCAAAATGTACTGAAGTTGATGAGTACATCACATATAAAACTATTAATGTGGAATACTGAAAGAAATGTCCCAGAAACTTACACAGAATACAATTTTACATCAATTACTGGAATCTCCCAATGGAAAACACACCACTTTCTCCAGTCCTCCAGGAGCACTGGAACTTATCACAGCAAGGTTTTGTACCACTGACTTTTTCTGCCTTCTTCAAAGCTGGAAGCCAACCTTTCTCAGCCACCTCCCATGTTTTTAGCTGACTTTGTAAAAGGTGATGTGCCTCTCATTGGCTTGAAACACGTTAACAGTGCATCACTCATGACAACTACAGAGGATTTCTGAAACGAAGTCAAACGGTCACAGCATTGCCAAGCTATTAAAAAGATTAGATCTCATCACAGAAGTGTAAGGACCCTCTTTGTCCAGTTCCGCTTACTAATTGCTGTATTGTTTCCTGCTTGTGCCTGAAGAGGCAGAGAAGTAGATTTTCACATCGTTGTTAAATATTTAGGTTAGAAACACTGACTGGTCTGGAAGAAAGTTGAAAAGCCAGAATTTAAATAATGCCTAATTTTAGTAGCAGGTGAAAACTTTCATAAAGAAACTATATAATGCCAGGAACCGTAAAATCCAACAGCCAGCTGAGAAAGACATACATCAAGGTGGATTTTGTGCTCACTTTTTTTTTTTTACTGTCAATTTCTTGAATAAGTGACTGAAGAACCACTGGCCCTGCAAACCCACTCAAACTATCCCCGGGCTGTGGTAGCTCTATACATGACATCATTTGCTTACAGAAGACAAATACGTGCCAATTTTAAATAAAACAGGATTCATGCTGTTGAAAACAGACAGATGTCTACAAGAGTGGCTATTCCTGTGTCTCCACACTAATACACAGTGCTATACGAGCAGCTTCACACAGCTTGCAAGATCCTGCTAGAAGCAGACGAAAATGAGACTGAAGGATGTAATAACCTCGTTAGCTGGGACTGCTTCCTAGAAGGGAAAGCTTCCAAGCTTCCAAGTGCAGCATGTTAAGGGGTATTTTTTTTTCAAGTGGTTTAACAGGAAATCTTATTGCTTCCAGTGCTGTTAAATACTAGCTCACCTATTGTGTCTACTCTCAAAATTAGTTTGTGTGCAGGTTTTTCACTATTCTCATGTTTTGTCACATGCCTGAGTAACCACTGGCTCTGCTGGAAGAGCTGGAATAGCAATCACATTCCCAGAACCTTCCAAGAAAGCCCAGCAAGGAAGCAGGGTGATACAGGAGAATTTGGTGAGTGGTTTTTAAAAGGTGAACACATCCAAAAACGCCAAAGTAGCATTACTTTTTGAAGATTATTAGCAAATTCTTTTTATTTCGAAGTCATACGTCACAGTGTGATGATGCCCATTTTTTCCCCAAAATAAACTGAAATAGGCTTACCATGCCAAGGTAACATTTATTTATTAAAAAAAAATTTAAAACCTGAAATACCAGATTACAAGCAAGCAAACACTTTTACTACAATAAATACTTCTCTTGACATTTCTGTTCATTTCTATAGTTCAATGGAACAATGTAACTGACTACCTGAGAGGCACAAATTGGAGAAAGTTACTTCCATGAAAACCTAATAAAGAAAAAAACCTACATTTCCTCTTTATTCTCTCCTATTACTCTGTTAAGTGATGCACTATAAAAAAAAGCACATTTTAACTGAACAAAAATTATGGAAAATACAAATCTAGTAAATACTCTGGGGCTGCAAAGTGAATGCCACTAAATACATCATTCATCCCGTTTTCTTCCTGGCTTTGATTTCACATTAAGGACTGATAAATAATGATCACTTTAAAGCTCTTATAATTGTTTGCTGGATAAACCCAGAAACTACTTTTAACAATCAAGATTCTCAAACATGCAAGTTGAAGGAAAATCTACCTGGTATCTCTGGAGCAGAGTGCAATGTTAACAAGGGAAGAGCTGATGAGGTTGTAGCCCTTAGGGAGCAGAGAGAAGTAAAAAGAAATGCTGGGATATGATGTGAATATTAGGAAAATTGTAGTGTGCCATAAATATTTCAATCTGAAGATGGTTTGGGGTTTCCCCAACAGCTTTTGGGCATGAGAACTATCCTTCAAGCCGAACACAAACAGTAGCAATGACCCTAATAAAAAAGATGATCTTCCTACTAATATGTAGCCCAACTTATCTTAGATGACACCAATACAGGGAAAGCAGGTATTTCTAGGTGCTGCAGACACTCATCAACAGATTTGCCTGCACAGACTCATATAAGCTTGTTAGCAGTGGTCAAAGGCTTCAGAGCTTACCTGTTTCTGTGCTGATGTTCCCATATGCACCTGGCAAAACTTGACTGCCTGTTCAAGTGCTGCTTCTTCATCCACCTGAACAGAGAATCACAACTAATGAAGTAATAATTACTTAGCTCATCTACATACCTAATTAAATATAGATGACATGTGAATGTAGAGCATGGGTGCAAGGGAGAGAAGCAGCACTTCTACAGCAGAATGCTGACCTTAAGTTATTCAGGAGCATATATCCAAAGATAATTACTTGGCTCTCTCAATTCAAACTAACATTTAGCATGAACAAACACCACATAACTGGTACTACAGCTCTTAGCTCATTTCAGAACAGTTGTTTCAAAACGTGGAGGGTCCTACTCCCCATCCACAGCAATGGTGTTGTCAAGAGAATGGTTCTTTGGGAGATGTTTATCCCCCCAAGTTTTAAACAGATACAGGGCCAATCTCATACTGCTTGGTTAACAATTCCTGTTATAGCCTAAAACCATGTCTGAGGCAACACAGAGAAATGACAATTAGTCATAAAATACCTGCTTGATCAGCATGTACGTTTCAGACATGATCTTCTCAATTTTGCCCAGGTCATAGGCCATAACCTTCTGACCTTGCTGCCAGACTCGATAAGCATCAAGCAGAAGTGTTTTTCCAGACTCCACATCCTCAAGTAGTTTCCTCTTCCTGCTTGACCTCTGGACAGGTTCTTCTGTAGTTACTGCTTGCACTATTCCTTTAGCTGCCTGCTGCTGGTGTTTTGAGCTGATACTTAGCTCTTCCAAGGAAAGTTCTGGAGTCCGGCTCTCTAGAGCTCTGTCCTTTGAGTTCCTGCCGGACTGGAGACGGTCTGGCTCGCTGCGTTTACACGAAGAATCAATTTTTTCAGGGTCATTGGAATAGCCATCAAGATCCATAGGCTCAACTGAGCCAGGACCAGGAAGCTCTTTAATCTCCTTGTCATTCCTGTCCTCTTGTTCTAATATGTCCATAGCATTGGGTTTTTGTCCCTGGGTCACTTCCTTTACTCCATTTTCAGTACTATGTACTACTCCATCTGATAAAACTGGCTTTTTGGGAAGGACATCTTTTCCCTCTTCAGCATTAGTTTTATTGGAGACGTCAGTTGTCATCCTTCCTGAAGCAAGGCTAGAAGACTTGGAACCCTGATCTTCTGAAACCTTAATAAAAGAAGTCATTCTTCTCTGTTATCATTGAAATCAGAAAGCATTTGAGCACAGCTGTGACTATCACAAATATGGACAAGTACCTTTCATTCTGCTATTATATGTTCATTCTTTTTTGTTCCTCAATATTAATTAATCCAGACCTCAAATCTTCCAATTAGAAGTATTTTAATAAGTGAAAACACCACAGAGAAGTGTCAATAGCTCAGGCTGAACTGAAGCCACAATGTTTATTTTCCTTCACTACCTCAGTCCATGCTAAGGGATCCAACTAAATGAATCCAAGGTTTTAACTGCACAAATTTTTCTTCTAACATATTGAAATCAAAACCAAACCTGTTTCTTTTGGCAGCTGCAGATCAACCTCAAATTTAAGAATCTTTCCTTTCGTTCTTCTTACATAACCTTTTTGTTAATAGACTAAGTAGGCAAAACCCTGCTATAGTATTTTAATTTTTGTACCTTTACTTTGGTGATGTTCCAAAGGTAGAAAACCTCAGTACATCATCTCTTTTTTAAAAAAATGATTATGATACAATTCTTCCATCTAGATTTATGAACAAACTATTTCATATACAGAGTCCCAGTGATGTTGAGGATGTTTTCACTTAATTTGTTAAACCTATAGTCTGTTAACTTTGAAAACTCTTAGGAACAAGTTCTTCCTTGAATGTATTTACCAAGTAAAGCTCCAATATCCAGATCCCTTAACCTGGAAACTGATTAGCTTCTATACAATTTTTAAAAACTAAATCTAGATTACAATTATACTGAGTAATAATGACTGTGGTGTTGTCAAGGACTAGCAGTGAAAAGTAGCTAGGCATGTAAGACCTAGTTGCCTGGGGTTGTTTTGCAAGAGGAATCTTAGTTCATTTTAAAAGGAAATTTCCTATAGATCCTACCTGAAAATGGAGCTCTTATATTAGATACACTACATGTATCTACCATTATTTGAAGACTAAGGGACAGTCAGATCAAACTTACTGCAATCCATTTTCAAGAACTGTATTTGTTACTGAATTTCAAAACCAAAAAACAACAATCCTGGAAAAAAATTTTCTGTGTAGTAGCATATAAACAAAAGGTATTACAAGTAAGTGCTTATAAATGTAGCCCTTAAGTCTCGGGAGATCTAAGGAATGAGTAAACTGAACACTGCAAAACCTAATTACTAATTACAGCCACGAAGTGCACTGCTGCCCCACCTGCGTGAGATCGTTGAGAGTGTCCTCCAGCACTTTCACTGTGAGCACAAAGGCTTGCTGGGCCAGAACCTGGCGATCTGCATCACGCAAGTACTTCCTGTGCCACCGCAAGAGAGCAGAAATGAAGTTAACTGCCAAAAGCTTACAGGACTCTAAAAGCAAGAACCAGGACATTGAAAGAAAAGAAAAACAAGAAGAAGCCAACACAACAACTTTAAAACAAGAAGAAAGCAAACAAAACATATACAGGTGCATACTGAAATGTAAGAATACTGGGATAGAACATTTTAGCTCTGTTTCCCTCCACTTCTCCCCTTCACACAAGCATCAGAGATGACACAAATGAAGCAGAAGACAGCACTGTCTACAAACACAGGGAAGGGGAGAAATGAGAAAACACCATACAACCCAGCCCACAGCAAACCAGGCAACCAGATTTACAGTTTTCTGGTATCAAGCCTTCTGTGTCCCTCAAATACCAGCTTTTTATTAAATCTTTTTTTGGAAAGAATATTATAGTTACACAACGCTATGTTGAACTCTCAGGTGATTTTCATGTTCTGGATAAAGCGTGCATATGAGATTAAGGACATCAGCAAATCCTCTCTCTTTGATCGTATCAGTTGCCTTTGAACCCAGGATTTTTAGTGGATGTGCTACTACCTTTTTTCCTAGTTAGTATTACAAAAAAATTGTATTGTATGTGTAAAACATTCACTCTATGGCTTCATTTAATTTACTACAGCACTATAATTTCAGTGTATTCTGACACAATTTTAGTCTGCTTTCAAGGAAAACACTTCCAGCTGTTTATCCCACCTAATCGAGTTTAATGGAAAACTTAATTTCTATTTCAGAATTAGCTGGTTTTATTGAGAGGGCTACAAACCAAGTAAATAACTTTGAAATGTAATATTTCAGTCAAAAGGCCAACATCTTTAATGCACATATTTCCTCTCTATGATTTTAGGTTAATTTTTTATCTTTTGTCTGAAAAGCAAACCATAAACATCTGACTCCCCATTAGTTCAGTAATAACTAAAACCTCCCTGTTTTTAAAAATAGGGTTTTTCCAGGCATATACCAGACACACCCAGAATATCTTCATTGCTAAGTTCCGCTAACGATTGCAGCTCACCATGGCTGGCACTGGCTGATCCAACATGCCAAATTATTTGTTTTTTGAATTCAGTCTAGACTTATAAATAACATAGTATTTTTAGTACAGCTACGGGCTTGCTTAGGACAGAATTTAAACCTTCTATGGTCCAGTTCTTCTGATATGCTAGAAGTCAAAGTATTTTTGGCTTCAAGTTTGCCGAACAAGTGGTGACATATTCCCAGATACACAGCAATCCATGCAAATTCAAATGCACTCACACTCAAAAACACATGAAGAAACCTTCAATGCCTCCAACTTATTGCCATCAATCATTCAAGTTTCATTTCTTAAGCATTTGCCAGAGACTGATTTCAACATTTCCCACAGGGCAACCTACCAGAATTTTACCTCAGCTGCTTCTATGTTTTCCTTGCATGTTTATTTTGGTCTTCCCATTGATACGAATTCGTACATAGTTCACATTAATAGCTTCTTTTTTTCTTAAATAAGGTTAATGCAATTAAAATTAGATCACCCCTGAACAGGATAAGCTTTTTAAATAGCATCAGCTGCCAAGAGGCACATAACCATTGTTCAGTCCATCAAGGATTACAGAAAGGCAGGATGCTGGGCCATGACCTCCTGCACTGGACTCAGCTCTTATGCAAGAGCGAGCAGAGGGTGCACAAGTCACGGCGCTCCGTTCCTCCAGCGAATCCCTCCATGTGACACAACACCTCTGTAAGCCTGTTAAGGCACCTCTATGGCTGCTCTGAGTTGCAACAGAAATGCAAAGAAACTCTAAGCTATATTATAGAATCGTAATCCTGAGCAAAATTAACCATCATTCCACTATATTCCCACGGGAATCTGTCTAAAGACTTTTTTTCCTAAACAAAGAACAGCTTTAAATAAAACAGTCATACAGTGAACAAAACATACTCAAAGCTTTACAAAGTACTGGCTTAAAATAAATCTATCATACTTTCCCTGATCAGGGGTCCTCTGCAGCATAGATGAGACTTTGAGCAAGGTGTTGTAATCCTTTAGCTGTGATAGCACATTCAGCAGCAGGACAATCGAGCGGTTCATATGAGACGCAAAACTGCCCGGGCGGTCGATCTCATCCACGGGGATGCGCCAGATTCCCTGCAGAGAAAGGAAAAGAGGAAACCTTTAAAGAGGGATCCAACTGAAAAGGACAGAGCCATGAAAATATGGGTCAGATTCCACAGCATGCTGAATTTCACTGAGGGCCAGCGGAATAATGGACATTTAAAAAATCATATTTGTTTGGTCCCACAGAGAGGGAGATATGGATCTAGATCTGGATTCGAAGTCAACTAATTCCTGCCAGTAGCAAAAGAGGAAGGCCCACAGAAGCCACAGCACACCTAAATATGCTCGTGAACTATTCCAAGGAAAAGGAAGCAAAGCTCAAATTATATTGTGCATTTTTCTTCAATGTCAATGATTATGCCTTACTAAGCCAAAGCTCAACTACCATAAAATAGAAGGAGTAACTTGAACTAACTTTTCCTGAAAGCTGTTAATATGCGGGCACAACAAGTTTCTATCTTCAAGTGTTCCTAAAAATCTTAGGACCTTGATTAGTGCCTTGATATCATCAGCGTTCACTATGGACTAACCAGTCCAATAGAAGAATAAGATTCCTCAGCAGAATCCATTTTCCAGTGGCAGATACAAATACTTGGCCATACACCCTGATCCTTCTAATTAAATTTCTGGGACAAGGGAATCTTTGGAGAGCAAGGCTGGAGACAGATAGAAAATATAATTTAATTAGGGGTAGTCAGCTCAGATTTTCCCATGTATAATAAATCTAACAAAACTATTTTCAGGTGTTTATTGTGGATGCTGTCAGCACCCTAGTCAACCACACCTGAAAAAACAAACTGCACATACTACCATGCTTGCATGTTACAATGGGGCTTGCATTATGATCATTCACAAAAACTGCTCTTGTATCAGCACAAACCCTTCCCTCATGCTTCATGTGGTTCTGAAGCTTTTCCTGTAAGTAGCTTTCTAAGATGAAAATCCTCTGATCACGTAAACAATTTTGTGACAAGGCAGGAAAGAATAGTCTCATTGATAGGAGTACCTGACTGAGAATGAGTTTGGCTTTAACCTGTTCAGAGAGCAGGATATACAAATATTTACTCCTTTATCCTTGTTTAAAGGTCTTGCTTCGATTTGTTTAGCTTTGTGTGATCAAAACTCTTCAGAACTTAATACAAAGTGGCAGCAAAGAGAATGATTACTGCAATCATAAATGACATTTACCAGGAAAGCAGATCCATAACCCCCTAAAATGGACCCTTCTCCTGCATGTCTGCAGAAAATCTGTAGTTCCACTCCATAAGACGTATAGGAACTCATGAAAAACAACACAGAATTAACAGTGGTTTAGCATCAGTTTCTACATGAAAAAACATGTAACAGTGTTACATGGAAAGCAAAAAAACAGTAGCCTCAACCAGACATAATGTGCAGACTAATCTGCCAAATTTTCTTGGTTTTGCTTTTCCTCATGCTCTCTACTCTTACTCCCTAGCGACCTCAGTAAAGCTGTTCTTCCTCTTGGCTCTCTGAAGCTTTCTTTCAAACTCTTTTTTGTAGCTTCCCTTTTCCAGAACATACCTAAAACCGTACCATGACCAACCCCCAGCACAACCATTGCTTCCTCCTATTCCCAACAACCAACGTCCACAAACACTTCCCGTGGCCTGGTGGCCAAGAGCTCACCTGCTCAGGGAGCTCAGCAGCTCACAAGCACACACAGATCACACAGGTAACAGTTCTGTAAATCAGCATATACTTCTATTTAAACAGAGATGCTTTTTCTTCCCCCAAACCATACAATGGCTTTCCTTTTAGGCTACAGATGAAGCACACATTCTGGAGCTGCTATTTTTTGCTTCTCTGCACGTATGTAAACTGGGTTTCTGCCAAATCCCAAAACAAGAGAATGCCTCATAATGGCACCACATTGCAACAACCTACTTAGCCAATTTAACTACACAAAACAATTTATGGTCAACTACAGCACACTGTAGGAGTGGAACACTGCCAATGCGTAGGTAGGTTCCTGGTCTTTTTCAGCATTATCTCATCCTTCATCTGAATCAGGAGGATCACTTGGATCAGATACCGTATCTGGAATTAGTTGGAAATAATTTTGCAGCTCCTTCTCACATATCCCATGTATACATTTTAATGCTACCCTGGAAATTACAATAATGTATTAGAACCATTTTCAATGACAGAATATACAAACTGCATGCAGAAAGCCAAGAAAAGTCCCTCAGATAGAAACAAAGTTGTGTATTTTGGAGAATGCCTCTGCAACAAGGCACATTAGAAGAGTTTAAATTAAAAGTCACATTAGGAGTGTTCAAGTTTACCACTGCAATTACTAAAGCAGGACTGATTTTAAAAGGAGAGTCACTAACTTTTCATGTGTTGACTTGCAGCTTTATAAATGCAAAACAGCAATAGACAGGTGCCCA
The DNA here is from genome assembly GCA_013400515.1 of Erpornis zantholeuca. Classification (NCBI taxonomy): domain Eukaryota; kingdom Metazoa; phylum Chordata; class Aves; order Passeriformes; family Timaliidae; genus Erpornis; species Erpornis zantholeuca. Next base: position 731,668 of record VZTN01027634.1, read on the forward strand.
ATGTTACATACCTGCCTGTTGTACAGGCAGCTTCAAGCCAAAAGCAGAAAGAAACCTGCCACCAGAGCAATCTTCATTCCATCACTGTGATTTTATTAAGCAATATGCAAAACTCTGATGGTTAAAGTGAGTTTATCAGAATTTATTTCACGAGTCATACTGAACTTTCAGTCAGAATCTAAAGAATGTCTTGTTTAAATTTCTCCCAAAGAGAAGTTTAACAAAGCTCATCGGGTATTAATTTTTCCTTCCTAAATATCAATAAACTTCAGGAAGAATACTTCTGAATTCAGATCACACACTTTTTTTTTAAGAAGCTCAATGTTAGGTTTTTATTATTTTTAATGAAGTTTAAGAAATATACAAATGCAAAGCTTGTAAAGATATAACTGGGGAGAAGACCAGGAAATATTATTCAGTTTGACTAAAATTGAAGTTTTTATATCATCACTTGAAAGTTGAGATTTGGTAGCAAAGTACCTCTCTTGAAAGTACACTCAGATCCTTGTGACAACAATTTCCAGTTCTGTGAAAGGTTTTGTTACTGATCATGGCCACTCAGGGTACCTGACAAAATGTCTCCGGCTCTGGCCACCGAAAGGATTTTACATCCAACGCCCACTCCTGTTTGCTGGCCACCATTCCCTCTGCTGAAAGGTTCTCCTCCCTGCTGCCACAGCCAGCAGAGCTGTTTGCACCAAATCAGAGGAAGGAGTGAGATGCTTCCAACAACTCCAAAATGCCTCTCAAGATCCAAAACATCAGGCTGCTCTCCATGCCTTCCCAGCAAAACAAACACACTGCAAGAGGGGGGGCGGGGGAAGCCTGACACACACTGCTAGGAAAAAATAAATCTGGGAGTAGTGAAAATCCTGCAGAGAACTTAATAGTGAATGTTACATTAAATATAAAACTGAATAATGAAGCCAGTCTACCATAATCCTGGTGACATTTTTACAATTCTTTTTCAGCTTGGAATTGCTGCTCTGCTTCCCCTTGCAGAACTGCAGGCTCGGGAGGTGGGTGAGCAGAAGAGGACGGTGCTGTGAGCAGAGCTGCAGCACTGTGGTACTTTCTAGTTCAGTCACTGAAAATAGAAAGGAAGGAAGTGCTTATTATTCCTCCACGCTGCTTACTCCAGAACTTTAAGGGAGGGGATTCCCTGGGGTTTAGGAATGCCTCTCTGAGGAGGAGAGGCTGACAGATCCCAGCAAACCCCAAACTTCCCTGGGGATGGCTGCTGCTGCCACGGCACAGCTCCAGGGTAAGCCATTTTCTAAGCAGAGATCAAACTTTACTCTCTCAGTGCTCCATGGCTTTGCTTCTTAACGAAATGGAGAAATGCAAGTCATGCCTCGGATGATCCAATTCACATATAACAAGCAAACACATGAAACCCACACTGCTACAAATAAAGACCTCCCATTACTTAACTCCCTCTTTTTCATCCTTTTTTTTTCCAAGGGGTCCAGGAAGTTCAAGTTGCACTACATAGAACAAACTGAATTCCAAGTGACCAAACTAAAACCAAACAGTTCTTCATTTGTCAGTCTCAGTAATGTCCTGCTAAGAGCCTTTAGTAAAAACAAATATGATTATTTAAATATTATTTTAAGATTGCTAAAAACTATAACAAAACTAGCAAACTAACTAATTAAGTGGTGCAGGGAAGGCACCAATTAATAATGCAACAACCTACATGGTATTTCAAAATCATGAGGTTGAACTAAGCACAGCTGTATAATCCTTGGAAAGCTCACACTTTGCTAAACTTTCTAAAGTCCCTGCTTTTATATAAGGTTAAGCACAACATACTGAAATACACTAGTTTTACTCATGTTCTGTCTTCTTAGTTACTTATATAATTCTAATGTCTTGCTCTGAGTGCCTGCAGAGGAAAGGAGTATGGTTCAAGCTGAACAGATTCAACACAGAGGATTTAAGACCTCTCTATTTTAAGAAGCTACACCACAGACCCCTGAATATCCCCACTTTTCTCTGAAAGCATTGCTTTATTTAGTGCTCAAGTCGGGGAGCGTGTCTTTGCCTGACTCACGACTTCCTGCTACTTCTGAGTGTAACCATTAAAACCACTGCCCCCTCCCCCATTTAGCAAATTACTAAACCACCTTTCCTCATCCAATCTTAACATGCTCCCATAGCTCTTATTATTTTACTCAGTCACCTGAGTTGGAGTTTTCTTCTTTTCTACAGAGAATTCTATTCTTTTTCTTCCTCAATTTCTTATTTCATCCACACTCCTATTCAGCATGTAATGGAACAATTCTGCCTCTGTGAACAGGAATGCAAGTGGGCACAAAAGTATTAAGAAAGGAAAGCAGCTATATTCAGAGCATTAAAACTATTATCTGCAGGGACCTGTGTCATCAAGCAACCCTTGCTTACTGTAACTTAGCCAATTTCAGGATAATCTTATCAACTTTTTCAGACTATAGTTATTACATAGCACAGTAACAGAATATATTTTAAAAGTGGGATAACAAATAAATTATATTTTATCGGCCTGGAAAAGAAATAAAAATAAAGGCAAAACTGCAGCAACCTCCTTTCAGTAAGTCAAGAACAAGCAGGATTACAATTCCTAGTCTATAAGGCAAATATTGTCAATTGCTTATTTTCTTATCTTTTAAATACACACCCACTTGGAAATGAATAAACAGCATGTATGCATTTTGGAAAAACTGTGGAATTCTGTAACATTATTTTAGCAAGACAGCAGCGTGAAAAAATACTGACAAATGGAAGTGCTCCACACGTTCCAATCATCATATGCTGATAAACATAACGGACAATTTTCACCTCTCATTTCTCTCTTCAAAATACAATGTATTTGCAGACCCTTAAATTTCAGACTTTTCAATTTCCAGAACATTTTACAGTTGACTTGACATTAAATTGGTTTTAACCCTATGAAAAGAACACCCAAGCCACAGCCACTTGGGAGACTGCGAGCATGAGTCAGGGACATACGCACAGGAGGCAGGGAAAAGGAGTGATTACCTTGCTGCAGAAGCAATTGCATAAAACCAGAAATGCCTTGTTAAGAAGATGAGTTACAAGTTCAGGTGGAATTAATGGAACAGCAACAGAGGCCTACAGATGGCCTTTGCAGAGCTTTGGGTTTGGCCATTTGCCAGGCAGAATCTAGAGGTTTATGCTTGCCCCGTCAGGCAGCTTGAGCAGTTTTTACTCAAATGGTTCCCATGTACCATGTGATTTCACAACCATGTCAACAGAAAGTCACATCACTTTTTTTTTTAAAGGGAAACAGCTAACTAGACTGTAAGAAAAGCAAATAAAGAAACCATTCTACTGCACGGCTGTGATGGAAAGAAAGACAAAGAAAGTAAGGAGAAGCAACAGACCATTCTCTTACAACCTGTTTTAATGGTGCAATCCTGCTCAAACAGTAACACAGCTGCATTCCCTCTGGAGCTCTGCACCAGTGTGCCTCAGGCAGACATCACCCACATGAAAATCCAGGAAACACAGGAGGTGTGTGCATAATGCATCATCCTCTGGTTGAAGGTGGTTGCTCCCCACACTGCTTTTCCACATTAACACCAACAGTGCTGGGGCAGTATCTTTCTCCAGGGTACTCTTAAGAATTCCCTCTTGTTTAGTCCCTCATTCCTCTAACCTGCAAATCTGGGGTGCTAAAGCAGAAGTGGATTTGAAGATAAAGCTGTGGAACACTGACTTTTTTTTTCCTTTTTTCTGTTGCCAACATTAACAAAGGCTCCCTTTTGGGCAGCTGGACAACTTCTCAAGCTGGAAGGTCAGTTACTGATAAAAAGACTTTGGAACAAGTTACTTAAGTACATTTACCATCTTTCAAGTTGCTCCCTTTTACCAACTGTATTTTAGGAGAGAGAAAAAAAGGGATTGGTTAGGAATTAAATTACTAGCAGTTAAGTTTCATTCACCGTGTCTTGCAGACAATTCAAGGTTGCCAAAGGGATGCAGAAGAGCAGAAGTCATGCAGAGATTTAGTCAGGCACTTCCACCTATTCAACAGAAAACACTGAGGAGTGTCTCCTCACCCATGTTGGAATTTCAGATTCTGCATTTGTTACTTCAGTATCCTTTTTTGGGGAACATTTTGTTTTATGTCATGTCCCCGTCTGAAAGAGTTAGGAATTTTTAGTTTGGGAGGATATAAAGCACAGAAATCCAAAGAATCCAGACTGCTTCTAAATCTTCTAACACAAAAATAACTTGATGCAGAAACCTAATGAAAGAATATGGAACCCTTGATGGGAAAACCCTTTACCAGAATTTTGAATTTCTTTAGTCATTTTCTGGAGCCAGATGCAGGGAGACTTCTATACCACCAAAATAAATGCCTAGCAGGGCACATCTAGACAGTGACAGGGGTTCTGGTTTCGCCTAACAGACAGCCTTTCCTTGTTTTAAGAGGATTTTTCTGTTAAGAACTTCTCTGTGTATCTGCTACAACCAGACTGCCTGGCATCAGATGCAAATGGTACTCAAAGCTAATGAAACAAGCTTAGTACAGTCCATCCATCAGCCTGGAAGTGGGCATTAGCCCCCTGAAGACATAAGCAAACTCTCATTTTTGACAACATGTGGCATTAATTTAATCTAACTCCACATGACTGATACAGACACATACATTTAATGGCACCTCCCTGAAACCTTTGAGAGAGGGAAAAAGGCATTTAGGGGATGTGGCTCACCTGAGCTATTACAGGCTCCACTTCAGGATGAGATGAATTACAAGGTAGAAACATCTATTTCCTTTCCACACAAAGGGTGATGACTAAGTCATAAAAGGTGACAAATGTTAGGGGACATAAATGACAACTAGAAACTTTGCAAGGTGGTTCTGGTCTCTATGAATGGCAAAGCAAGGCTGAGCCCCACCATTCAGTCTTGCCCCTAAAAGAGGTGCTGCAGAACCAGAGAACTGGGTTTAACACAGAGCTGGGAGAAGCTGTTAGGTCCCAGAGAATGGCAGGTTTAAGGGTTATGAGATTTTTTTCACCCAGACCCCAACACTTGACTGTCCCCACCTCCCCAGAGGTACAAAGTGAACAGCCAGTAGTGTACATGCACTGGAACTGGTGAAAGGAGGGTTACCTGGGGATCCCCCCTGTAGTACTGTGTCTAGCTCTGGGGTCCTCAGCACAGCAAAGACATTGACCCACTGAAGGGGGTCCAGAAGAGGCCACAAAGATGATCAGAGGGTTGGAGCACCTCTGCTGTGAGGAAAGGCTGAGAGAGCTGGGGTGGTAAGCTTGGATGACACAGGTTCCAGGAAGGCCTCACAGTGGCCTTTCAATACTTAAAAGGGGCCTGTAAGAAAAATGGTGACAAACTTTTTAGCAAGAACCTGTCACAACAGGACAAGGGGCAATGGTTTTAAATTAAAGAAGGTTTGATCTAGGTGAGATGTAATAAAAAACTTATTTCACAATGAGGGTGGCAAAACACTGGCACAGACTGCCCAGAGCAGTGGGCAGATGGATGCCCCATCTCTGGAAACACTCACTCAGATTGTACAGGGCTAGGAACAACCTCATTGTTGTTGAAGACGTCCCTGTTCTTTTCAAGAGATTTGGACTGGGTGACATTTAAAAGTCTCTTACAACCCAAACTATTCTATGATTCTACAATTCTGTCATTCTACTTCAGCCTAATTTTAAGTAAATTGAAAATTGCTTCAGAACACAGAACCATCAGCTATCATTTCTGACTACATCTTGTAGTACCCAAAAATAGTGAACCTGGCACAGAGCATTACTGAGGTTATTCTGACAACACTCCTGCCTTAAAAGATGGCATGGGCAATACAGCATAACAAAGCCTCCATCATCTAGTACAGTATAGTATATACTTGGAAAGGAAAGGAGGACAAGAACTTCATAACATTAAGTGCTATGCTAATCGTTGAGATTCAGCACACTGTTAATGTGGAATTAAGAGTTGTTCAGAGATTCTTCATGCTGTAACACTGCAGTAAGGGTTCCTTCCTTGTACAGGATGTCACTTTCTACTATTTCAACTGGAAATCCTTCAGGCTTGAAGGATTTGAAGAAACACATTTTCACCTACTTAAATACCAAATTTTAGATTAAAATTACCAATTATCCAATACATACAGACTCACTGATTTTGAGTATTTTAAACTAGGCTGTCAGAGCACTAAAAAGTTATCTTACCAAAATACTCCAGTTTTTATGCCAACACGAACTGGTCTTCGATTCTACATCGCTTGCTTTTCAGCAAACAAAATACTTAACTGCCCACTCCCACCCAACAGCTGACATCCAGCATCCCTGCACTGACAGCACAGAGTGTCTTTCAGCTTTTACTCTTTATATAATGACACACAGAGTACAATATTAAGATGAGAGTCTATAAAATCCCAATGTTCGAAAAATATTTCAGCATGTTCATAAAATGCTTAGAAAAAGTGACATCATCCACCTTTACATTGTACAGCTATATCACTGTGTTAGAATCAAAGTCTCAGAAAATATCAAAAGCTAGAGGGTTAGATCAGTAGCACAGAGGAAAATGCTCATTTCAGAAAACAATACTGATCAAGCACTCAGTGTTCTTTCTTGTCAGTACCAAATCACTAGAATACATGGCATTAGGAGATCTTTGAGCCTGAATGAACATAAATCAAAAGGTCCAGAGAATACTTGCTATGGATTTCCATCACAATTTTTGAAAACATAAAACCCTCTATAGCAGCATCACATGTCAGCTCATAAAATACAATCAAGTGATGATCTTTAAAACTGGTAGAGAAGAGACTTAACTATAATTTTACCTTGATACAAAATTACATCTTCCTAAAAATTACCTAGAAACATTCTCCTTAAAATACCTGCTGGCTAAGATGCATCTTTCAGACAAACACTTTTACCTGAGAGTACTGTCAGTGGCCGTACAGCCACATCACCTTGGAGGCAACCTAGGGACTTTTCAAAAGAGTACATTTTTCTTCAGTGACCTGTTGTTTTCTCAACTGATCCTAGTAAGTAAGAAAAACTAAGTGGTTCAAGGTGACACAATACAAAATCAAATTTGTGTACTGTACATACTGAAACTTGGTCAGAGAAGAGCCATGTCATTACTTGGAAGTGATAAATCCATATGTAACAACTATTCTGGTTAGGTCCTGGCAATTTTCTTTAAAGCTATTATGACTTCAGATTCGTGTTCAGTAGTTTATAAGCCACAGGCTTCAAAACACACATAGGTAGAAGGTTTTGCAGCTTATTCAGGAACAAATCAAAATTATGAAAAAAGCTAGTAAACTTCACTGAATAGATTGTGAAGTTATTTACAAAAATTAAGACAGCTGCATATAGGAACTTCATTAAGAACTGTCAGTACTTTTAACAGCACAAATATAAACAAGCACTACCAACCAGAATGAAATATAAAATGCAATACATACAGGAATAGTACTAAAAAAAATACTCTCAACTGTTCACTATTGGAAAACAGTTTTCCAAAGTGACAAGAATGGCATGTTCCATGACAGGCTGGTATTTTGGTATGTGCACACAATCTGGAAGCACAGAGAAATACTTGAAGCTTTTGTCAATGTTGAGAAGAAAAAAAGCAACGGAAAGCTGAAGGGAACAAAAATTTAAACTCCTCTAGAGTTCTGACAGAGGTAAAGTGATAGCAGGAGCTAGCAGAAGAGCTTTTCAAACCAGAATCCTGACTAGGGTTCCCTACTCCTTTTCCTAATGCCAGTTCTAAAAAGACATGTGTTTGTAAACATGACTTAACACATATTTGAAGGTCACAGCTCTGTCTGAGGTTTCATACTGGCTTAGGAATGACAGAGGTACACATCCTGGATTTCAAATGGTTTGTCAGCTGAAGTTGGGGGCAGGAAGCAGCTTATTTGAAATAGGTAATAAGAAACAAATATCCCATAATAAGAGGTTATGAACCAGAAAAAGACACATGCAGTGGTAAAGCCTTGGAGAAGACATACTCCTCTCCAACAACTAAAGCTCTACATGAGTTTGCACATTTCATCCTCAACAATTAAGAGCCTCAAATTAAGCCATTAGGAGCTGACAAGTAATTAATTTTGTTATCTCTTTTCCCCTCACTACAGCAGCACCCACTGAACACTTCCCTTCTCTGTCCGGCAAGTGGAGGCCCTGAAGGAATCCCGACGGCTATAAAAGGTAAAAAAATCTCTTTCTGTTATGCACCCCACAGCTAATCTCAATTATCTTTTCTCCTCTGATACAGGAATTCATGCAACAAAAAAGAATTTCACTAACTCTGTTTTTCAAGTATTTTACCTTTTTTTTTTTGAGGGGAGGATATATATGTGTGTTAACACCTTATGCTGTTTTGCCTTGAGCCACTCCCAGGGCTTCCTCAGAAAAACAAAAGCAGTTCTTTGTCCAGTTGTAAGAGTTGGTGGAAATGCCTAATTCAAGTAAACATTTAGGCAGCAGCCTGCCTAGCACCCCAACTAAAGCTGACTGATCTTTGATAACACCAGAGGAACAAGACATTGCAGGGAAGCAATAATTCAATTACCCTATTTACAGTAACATAAATCACAGTATACACAGGGGAGCTTCAATATTCAACCAGCAGCAGTACTACAACAGCTTAATCTAACACAGGGCATGGCAGTGTCTCAGATCAGCAGAACACAGGGCACAGTCTGCTGGTGTTTGATTTCAGCGATACTGTGAGATACAAATTATCTGAGAACAACCAGAGTAATTATTGAGGGGGAGGAGGAGTTACGAAGGCCTCAACATTTAGAGTATTTCAGACTCCAATAAAGATGCTAAAAACACACAACAGTCCTATTACTGAAAACAGTATCTGGGTATTCAAGATGTCAACCTGAATATGCTCCAATAGAAAAGAACACAACTTGCAGCTCCCTGGGTAATAAAAACCTCTACAGCATATGCTTTAATTCCTAGATCTGCTTCATGCAAAATGCCCCCAGCACACTCAAAAATCTGCCATTGCACAAATAAACAGAGGCTGCAGTAAATTAAAAAAATAAAAACATGGAGCTGCCACAGCCAATGCCGCAAACAGCATGTGGCACTTGCTTTATGCACAACACCAGAATTTACTGCAATTAAGACATACGTTCTAAAATTATAAACATGTGACCAGACAAAGCTGACTGGTTTTAACAAACTGCTAATTAAATTGGAATCCTCTTATCCGCTCTCTCTTTAGCTGAATGAAGCAGCAACTGTTACAGCATAGTAGCTCATGCAAAATAGACACTGAACAACAGGCTTTCCTGTTAGGTCACCGTTAAGCAGGGGAATCTCCCGTGTGCGCCTGGCTCTCGTAGCAGAGCAGGGAGCGCACAGCAGAGAGCACATCTGGGCTGCTCTGTGCCAGACTGGATTCTTAGAGACCTACCGGCTCTTCGCTCTTCGAGACATGAAAGCTGCCCCTCGCAAGCTTTAGGGCTGGATTGAAAAAGCGGGTGCTAAGTAATTCATCCCACCCAGGGGGTGGAGAAAGGAGAAATCCCAAACAATACAGACCGAATCAAACAAAAATCCCTCACCCTTTCGTCCCCCCTTCCAAACTTCTCTCGACTCCTCCGTTTCCCATCGCCCTCAAGATTTTCCTGTACAGCAAAGCAGCTCCGTTCAGCCTCTAACCGCAGGCGAACCGAACTAATGAAATAAGTATTTCCCAACCACGACGGCAAATGTCATCAGATCTCATCTCTCTTCCTCCCTCCGGCTCAGAACTGGGATGAGCCCAGCGGCGCCCGCAGCCCGCCCAGCACCGGGGAAGGGATTCCCCTCAGGTCACGGCCACCTGCTCGGGAGGGTTTGAGTACCCGAGGGCAAGCAGAACGCGAAAGGGCAAAGGCACGGCATACCGAGGAACGCCCTAGAGCGCAGGGGGGCCGGCAGCTGTTCGTGCTGCTGCGGGCAGAGAGACCGAACTTCCTACGGCACCGCATCTGTCCCCGCCGGAGCCCCCGGCCTCCCCGCGGGGCATCTACCCG
>VZTN01027634.1:742230-787231 GCA_013400515.1 Erpornis zantholeuca
CTCGCCCCCGCGGGGCCACACCGCAGCTCCCCCGCACGGCACCGACACGCGGCGCGGCGGCCTCGGACCATTCCCCCGTGCTGCCGCTGTCACATCGTCCCCTCCCCAGCTCCTGCGGTACCCGGGGCGCTGCTGGCACCGTTCTCGCACCAGTTCTTTGCCACTTCTTTCATTACATCCTTCTGCCCTTCTCAAACTATTTGAAGGGAAAAACAAAGGTCTCCCGTTGTCCTTGCCCCCGGACTTCCCCCTCCCTACTTTTGATTATTTCGGTCAATCCCCCATTACGAGACCCGAAACGTACGCCAGTCCACTGCCAACCTAAGCCCATGTAATCGTGCCTCACAAACTCACTGATACATCTTTCTCAATCTCAGCTTAGCACAGCTAAATCCATCTTCTTTTCCCAGACACTGATCCAGGCTCTGCTCCAGATTACGTTCATCTCAAAAGTTTAAACATTTTATATTTGCTTGCTCCTTTCTCTCACTTTTGCAAGCAGGGCAATTGCTTTGACCTCTTCCTTGCCTTTCAAAGCATTTCAGGGACTTGGTTTGGTTTGTTTTTTTCCCTCTCCCACTTACTAGGATAATTCTTAAGTGATCAAAATCCATCCTGTTTACTAACACCTCAGGTTTAATACCTTGCTTCTCAACCACGACAGTCCCCACATGCTAGGTAGAAGGCAGGTGCTGACATTATCCTCCTTTCCCATCATTTTAGCCACTTTTAACCCATCTTTTCATTTCTTCATGTTCTTATTTTCTTAGGACAGCAATTCAAGGGTTCTCACATTTAAAGCCCCATACACCTTGCCACTTCCTATTTATTTGCATACATTATATACATACTTTTATGCTTAACAGAATCATGAAAAAATAGCTGAAGAATAATTTAGCTATCCTATTTACCTTTTATAAAATTATATTAATCAACAACATCCTGTGTCTATGTCTCCACCTAAACTGTAAGAGAGTTTTTCTTGTTTTAAAGCTAAGATTTCACTATGGGCATTACCACTCTCTAAAATAACCCACATCTTCATTGGCTCTCACATCTTTCCAAAGGCAATAACAAATTCTAAAAAAAAAAAAATTATTAACAACACAGTTTGACACTACCCCTTCAAAATCCATTAATGTTTACTCTTTTGACTGCATAACACAGATTTACATTTTAAATACAAAACTGAAATGAATACTTACTTTCTATGTATTCATGCAAATAGGCTTCTTTCTGACCTGCCCTTTTTCATCTGCTCCTTTAGTCACAGTAGAGTTCCTATCTTCCCTATTACAGTGGGGCGCTTTTTATGTATTGTCATTTTTGATGCAAATAAGAAGTTGCTGTACCTGGAATTAAATACACTGTTGGTGTTCACTAATTTGAAATAGTTTCTTTATCTTTAAAGTTTAAAAGGATATGTTTTCCACCACATATTATCTTTGATTCTGTCCAATTCCAAAGGTTTCTTATCAATTTCTTGTCTCTCTGACCTGCATTTTCATTAATCACTATGGTATTTCCCATGTTTGCACTGCAGACTCCTACAGCATACATTAGTCAGTTGTCTGAACCATCACAAGCAGAAAGAATTTTGCAATATTTGCATGTGCAGGTGTACATAACTTATGGTGCTACTGGCAAAATAATTCCAAATTAGTTACCTAAGGCAAAAAATACATCTGCTCGATGAAGGGTAAGTGGCATCCCCTGTACCTGTGGGAACCAACAACATACCACAGGATTTTCACTTTCTGCATATGGGACATGTTACAGAGGTGCTCCAAATTCAGGAGGGTTGTGAAAAACAAGTGAATAAAACTACCTGGTGCTCACATAAAGGGACTAAACCTTTGGTGCTCATGTCAGAAATGTCCTTGAGTTAATCACAGGCACTCACACACATCTGAATCAGCTGCAGCCCTGGTTCAGGCAGTCCTGCTCCCAGTGCTGCCTGCTGCAGCTCCTGCAGAGGATGGCTGGCACCATCCCTCCGGCTTTCTTGGTTCAGACTTAACACCATGTAAAATCAAAGGCCTTTTCACTCATTACTTTTATACAGAGCAGTATTTGGGACACTATTTAAGTCTGATTAAGGGTAAAATATTTTCTTCTTTTATTAGTTGGACAAACTGTGCATACAGTGTAGAAACAGCTAACATCTACTGCTTTTTAAGCTTAATTTAGGTGATATAGGAACAAAACAATGAAGCTTTATGCATTTTGGCAAGGAAGGATGGATGGGAAAAATACTGACAGGGCAATTACAGGGAACTTGAAACATGCCCAGAGTCAACAAGATGACCTAACATTTGTCCTTTTAAAAATAAATACTCAGAATGAATAGTTTCAGCTCAGCAAACCATCTCTGAGAAAGAAAAACAATCATCCTAGGTGCAACTGGTAATCCTCAAAGACCATGTCCTATCCTTGTCCTTCAGTTATGGGAAAGGAGGAGTGCAAAGCACTATTCCAGGCCATTAAAACTGACGAGTTTGTGTTGCACTCTGCATTTCCCACTCTGAGTCTCATTTAAATTTTTTTGTTTAAAAAATTGGATCTTCAAATGAATAACAATCAGAAAAAGTCTGATGAACACCTCAGCCAAAATCACCTACAGGCTACAGGATGTGAGCTCTAGTATGTGCTCTCTGGTGCCACAATACTAGGAGCCAGATGGAAATGATTTTATGCTTCTGCACACTGGGATTTCTCCATGAAATGTTCTAGGGTGAATAATGAATGTTCAGAAAGATTGCAGGCCTCTGCACTGTTGAGATAAGGGTGCCAGCTTTCCTTGCAAACACAGCACATGAGTTTGTTAAGGTCATTTGAAATTCTGTTCCATTTTCAATTTTTTTTTTCAGTTTGAAGGATATGCACTGTAAATTCTAGCATAAACTCAATTTCCACTTAGCAAAAGTGGATTTCACCTCTTGTTTTTAAGGAAATAAATAGGACATTGTTTTCACTTACAGATCACTATTTTTTTCATATTAGAGATAAGAGTAATCTCAAGTTTCCAGTTCAGTGCAAAACCTATAGGAACTAGAAAGTATCATTCCTTCAGCAGCAGTATTTGCCTCCTTTAATTCAGGTATTTTCAATCTTGTGAACAATCAGATAACAATAGCTACCAGATTGAAATACTTGCCTAGAAACCCCTGTGTAATCCAGAGTAGCAAATGTTGTGGTCTTCCATAAGTATTTTCCAGGAAAATTTCTCTTTTCCATCAGTGCTGGAACTGAATTTGATATCATTTTATACCTGAAAAACTTGCTCAAGAACAGCAATTTCTACAGATAAAGCTATTATTTTGGGAATTTCAGATGGGCCATATGCTCTGTCTGGAGAAAAACAAACATAAAATTACATCAAATTATTTGTCTACACACTACATTTAAACTGTTGTTCTCAAAAGGGAAAACAGAAGAAGAAATCATAAGTGCAAATGGAAAAATGGGAGAGGAGTATGTCAAAAGGTAGCAATAGGAATAAATGAAGCCAAAAGGAGACTTGGAACAGAAATCTGCAGTTCACCGTCTTGCTGTCTTCACCTTGCTGCCCACATACTTAAAAGACTTCAGACTCAGATTCATCTCCTGGTGGGCCTTTCATTTTGTCAGCTCCAGTCTGCTGCTGGAGACAGCTCTCAGACAGAAGTTTTCAGGAAGAAAGACACTTTGCTTTGCTTTACCTTATCGATTTGAGAACATACAGAGGCAGGAAATTTTATTCTGGCTCAATTATTCACAAAAAGCAAGCAGAGACTTGTCAGATTTTGAAGGGAAAAAAGCGACATATTGAGAAGACAGTGACAAAATAACCCAGAAAATAGGCCTACATGGGCATGGCTTACCTGCCTACCCTGTCACATTGATGCTCAGCCCAGAAAACTGTGTCTGTGGCTTCTATCCATGATTTCAGAAAGAGAGCAATACTCACTGACTACTAATTTAGAAAGAAGAAACCCACCCTTCTGCTTAAAATTGTTTCTCCTACACTTTGTCAGCAGGGTCACATTGACTGATTGTCTAAATCCTAGGCTGAGAACTCCCTGGGCAAGAAATGTGTAAGGCAGTTAAGTCCTAGGTATATGTCTCCTCTTTTCTTCCCTAATTCAAATCCTTTTGCTTTCTAAGTGCCTGGGTGACAAGGGGCACAACTTGAAATACGAACTTTTATGGCACAGGAGTTGGTATTTCTCAATGTCAGCAAGGGCAACTGACTTCTGAAATTTCCCATAAAGGCAGTGATGATCTCCAAAGCAATCAGCCCTGGGTTTTTTGGTAAAATTCTTCACTTGAAGTTCTGTAACACAACCTAGCAATGCTGAGAACCCAAGCCTGTTTCCTGATCAAGACTCCCTCCAGCTGGAACACACTTGCTGGTGTTAATTTTAAATTTCAGTCAGTCTCTATTACTTTTATAGCTTAGTGTTCTGTTTACAAACTATACAGAATATTGCTTATTTGCTCAAGCAACTTCAATATCGAAGTTTTTTTCAAAAAAAAACATTTAGTAAAAGCTTAGGCTTCCAAAATCTCCTTGTTTGAAATAAGCTTAACTTTCAGAAAATGTCTGTGTACATAGCTGCATGTTTTATTTGAAACACTAAAAAATGTGAAGTATTATTTTTGTTGGTCCTGAAAGTAATTTTCTCTTTAGTATAAATAATTCAGAAAAATCCTCTTGCTTTCTTATTAATTGGAAAAAAAAAAAAAAGACAATAAAAATACTCTGACCTGAAACCTGCTGGGGAAGTAAGTAATTTTCAATAAGACCTTTAGTACAGAGCTGTCAGTCTAAGGGCAAACAAAGCCATATGTTTTTCTTTCAAGGCTGTTGGAAAAACTACTGTGTTACAGGCATGAAAACAGCACCTTTATGTGTCACTAAATACAATTTTTAAGGATTAAGTTTATCCCATTGTCAGTATTTCAGCTTACAAAGTATTTGGAACGTGTATTTCATTTCGACACTTACATTCCCCTTATGCGTATTTTCTCTTATGCTACCAAGAAAATACCTTTGAAATCATTGTACTGCATTCACATCAGAAACCCCATCTTCATTATACAGCTACATGGGCCTGCAAGCCCTACTTCTCATTAAAATCTGATTTATGATTCTATTTAAGTTTTTTAACACTGAATCTGCCATGAGCTGTGACAAACAGCTCATGGATTACAAACATAAAATATGTACTCTATATTAAGAAGATCAGCCATGACAGGAGGCAGTGTTAAAGTGTCAGAGTTTGGGGTGGCTACACATGCTTCTCCATGGATGAGCTTACATGGACATAAAAGCCTGGCCTTTCTTCAGGATCAGTATCACTGAAATAACTGGAGCCCACTGATTCTGAAATGCTGTAATTGCTAGTTATACTATTAATTAAGAAAAAACCAAGCACTAAACCCCAACACATACTTTTAAACTCTTAGTGTAGTCTGTCAGGAGGAATAAAACAGATATGTGTAAACAGAAATCATTTTAGCTGTTACACCAAGCTCATTAAATTATCTCAAACATCTGAATACTTTAGAAAATGCCATTATATTAATGACTCCCACTAGTTTCAGTCTACTAAGCAGGAGATCATAGTCTAAGTGCTAATATACTTTGAATATACAAACAGGGAGGAGCGGAAGAGATAAAGATTTAAATAGAAAATGACCTGGTAGGAGCTTTCAGTTCTGGTTTTTACTGTGTCAGCAAATCAAACAGCCAGCAAAATTCATAATTCATTCTGAGTAACTGTTAGGAAGTGCTTCAAGTTAAAAGTTTGTGGTAGCTATTTTTTTCAGATTTTACTTCCTCTTAAGAAAAATTAAACTTCATAGAAGCTGAATTTTTGAAACTTTATTGACAGGAGGTGAGTAAGCAAACTGGAGGGGAAGAAGTGGAGGCAACTGAAATGAACAAAGGCCATAAAGCTCCTGGAAAAAAGCCATCTGTCACTCAAGCTCTTACAGAAATTCCCTTGTCAGATCAGAGTAATACATCTGAGTGTTCAGAGGAGCATGCTGAAATACTGACCATTATTGGGCTTCATTACTTTCACCCACCCACTCAATCCTATTTTGTTTTAATTCCTTCCAGGAGGCTGAGAAAGTCACCTTGTCTAAGTGGTCAATCCCTGCTGTTTCCCATAGTAGCTACCATGCAAACTCCAAAAGTGTTCATATTATGCCAGGAAATCCCACCTCCTCCACAGGAGCCAAAGAGTCTGGAACAATAGTACACTATACAATATTCAACATTTTTACGCCTCTAACTTTTGGAATTTTGCCAAAAGATGGAGTACTATTACTCAGACAACTCCTGCTTCAATGTCCACATTTCAGCTCTGCATGGTGATACTGCAGTCAGCCTGCAAACTGGTCAGCCTACACAGCAACAAATATGCTCTTACCTATCACCATCTGCCATCTTACCTTCTCCATCTTAACCTTTTTAATTTGACCAATTATATCTTGCTGTAGCCAGTAAGTTAAAAATATTTATCTATAAATGCTACCTGCTTGCACAGGTACACACAGACTTGCATCATGCTGCTCTCATCCCATCCACGCTCTTCTGTTTCAATTTTTACACTAAGGCAGTGTATATCCATGAAAAGTACTTAGATCTTTTTCCAGAGAACTGGAAATTCTTGGAGTATTTCTCATATAATATACTTGTTCAGTAAAATAAAGTTAATTTCACTATTAATTCTCTTTCTTCTACAAGGATGAAAGTTACAAAAATTTACCATAATTCCAGGTAAATTAAAACTATCATGGGTGCGGACAGAAATTATCACAGGGTTCCAGAAAGGCAGGATGAGCTGTTTGTGTGATGGAGTGATTTTGTGATCCCTTACTGCCATTTGGGGTCTTCCACCTTCAGAGTGAGATTGGTATTTTTACACAGACAAGATACAGGAATGAAAACAATCTGCCATACCTGGAATGTGGAACAGGCAAGTGCCATACTGAGCAAGATCAGATACAGGCTGATATCTACCTCAAAAGCAGTCCTGGAAGTATCTACAAAATCGAATATATAGAAGAGGAAACTGCCTTGGATAACATCACAGAATTGTCTCAACACACAACTGGTAGAAACAGCTCATCAAAAAGTACAGTTCATCTTGGCATTATCACACATAGTTTCACCTAAGAAAGAAGCATTGCAGGAAAGTCCCCTGAGTATGTCTTGATTCTGGCTCTACATCCATTACACAAATATTCCTCAGAGTGATGCCACCAGTTTTAGAACAAAAGAAGGGGGTATCTAAAGACAACAAGGTACAACTTCACCCCTTCAGACACATGCACATTATTTGCCTGTTCAACACTCTGTGTGAACTCCACACATGGATATTAATAGGAATTCTGTGTCAAAGCTTTCAGAGAGAGACTGAAGGAATTTGTAGGAGAAATGAATGCTAATGACAGCTAATTAAAGATTCAACTTTATGTCTTCAATTTTCTTCAAAGATTCCAGATTTAGTCTCTTCTGGTTTTGTTTGCTTTGTTTATGCAGCAGTCTACACTGATGTAACTGTTCTTGCCATTTATTTTCACGATAAAACTAGAAGAAATAACTCATAGTAAGAACCTGCAAAAACTGGTCTGATAACTGGATAATAGACATATAATATAAAAACATGTATTTTAAAGACCCTTCATGGATCACCACCTTTAAAACTCTGTTCTCCTACTGTATTTAAAAATCTCAAGTCAGTTAAAAAATCCTATTTAAAAGAGGAAAGAACCCAATTCAAGTGTAAAAGCTGACCATTAAGTGTCTAAAGGTAGCTCTCCCACCTATATCTGATACATGGCTAGCAGATGGAAAAATCAAATTATGGATTTATTCATTACACATTTGTAAAAGGACACTCATCACACAGTATTCCAGCAAGCCTCCCCCTTTCAAACACTGTTTAGAGTGGGTAGAATGGTTGCTGTTAGACTTTTAAGATCCAGGTTTAAAACTAACTGCTTTATGTCCTGTAACACACTACAATCTCCAGGACAATCTCTCTTCCACAAAGCAATAGCTTCATTTATTTCAGGGTTATTTGTTCCCTTGCTTACCTTTGCCTAGAAATTCACCTACTCAACAAAAGAAGGAACTTTTCCTAGGGAAACAGAATGGAAAAGAAATAGCTGTTTAATATCCACTGGCACAAATGACAGTTCAAAACCCCATGCTTGTATCTCCAGGGATTTAGATTTATTGGCATCTTTACTAGCTGGGTCTTGGAAGCCTGCAAAGTTGGCTAGAAAGAACAGCGTGTATATATTGAGACAGAAAACTCTGTGAACGACAGACATTTTTCACTGATGAGTTCTGTTTTTCCAAGAGGATGGAGTGAAGAACTGTAAATAACATGTTGGGCAGAGGTTGAAAAAGTTATCTAGCTTTTTATAGGCAACTTTAAGACTTCATTGCTTACTGGGTTTCTGGTCTCAAGCCAATCACTATGGAAGTTTCACTTGCACAGTTAACTCCTTGCTTACCTTTGGTGCCAGAGTTGGTATTAAAGTTGCATAAGAAACTGAGCACACATGAGAGCAAGTGAGAGAGAATGAGAGAAAAAATTCTTCTGTCCCTACTAAAAGCATTCTTTCAACTAAAATGTTAGAAAATCAGTGGATAGGGGATGTATGAGTAGAATTACATTAACTTTACAAATGGAAAAACAAGGGGGAAAGATAGAAAATGGCATTTTACTGACAAAAGAACAATCATCAAGGGTAAAGTCAGAAAAGAAGCAATTTCATTTTAACTCTGGCCGTAAGGACAACTTGTATCACACTTTTCCTCCTTCCCCTTTCCCCAGTGGAGGCCATTTACCATGGTGGATGAGAAAAACAATGGACATTACTATGATTACTATGACTAAAATATATGGAATTTTGAAAAGCTACCTTTTTCCACATAGAAACAGTCTGCCTATTTCAAATGCAAAAACCTCAGTAAATTCAGTAGATTCAGAGTCAATAATCTTTCATACATTCAGTTTCATAAAATTGACTTTCAGTCATGGTGTGAGAAAATGGCCAGGCTATCACCTTATTATGCATTTTAATCAATCAACCTGCCCAAAATGTAAGTGTTCATTAAAAAACCAACAAACCCCCCCCCCCAATTTCTAGATTTGATGCAAAAACAACCTTGTAAATAAGAATTATATTTAACCAACAAAAATATGCTTTCCTGAATCTGCAGGCAGGTAAGACAACAATTTTTTCAGTAGGAGTTCCTCTATTCTGTGGCTCAAGGGACACTCAATGACGAGTGCTGGAAGCATCACACCTGTAACATTATTTTGCTCTGCAGAAGATTCCCAGTGAAGGAAAATGGAGAAAACTAGCAAAGACCAAAAAGGAAGAAAAACAAGAAAAAGAGAATGGGAAAACACTGATTTGTTTTCATTTCTCAGTCTTCCAAACTTTAGCTTGTACTGTCACCATAAAATATCTGCCATTTATATAGCTGACTGTATTTACAAATTAAGGCATATGATCATACAATCATTTGGCTCAGAAGAGACTCCTGGAGGGTTTTTAATTTATTCCTCAGCAGTTTTCCACACAAATATGTCTTCACCACACCAGAAATGGTCTCCTCACACAAATGAAGAACAATAGCTTTATAATGTCATTATTGGGGAATGTAGGAAAAGCTATGAAATCCTTGTTAAAATTCCTGGGGCAGCAGCCAGGCAGGCAGTGTGTCAGCTCCAACCCATCTCTGAGGCAGAGCAGCAAGGTCTGTGCTGTCTCTGTCTAAGGAGAGCCTAGGCTCCCCCAGCCCCTCTGCAGCAGAGGCTCCCCCACAGCAGGTGCCTCCTGAGCACAGCCCAGAACTGCTGACAGCACCAGTTCCGAAACTGTCACATCATTTCACAGAGTAGCTTGCTCTTCCTAGCACAAGGAGAAAATATGTAGCAGAAAGATGTCTTTTACTAAACATTTGAATACTTCACAGTCGGTGGAGAGCTGGCAGGAGGATCTGCATTACTGAACATCCCTTTCACAAAGCAGAGCACTCGCTCGTGCTGGGCCTGTTCCTGCCCAGGGAGAACACTGACATTTCATGACTGTAATATGGCCATCTCCTGAAGAGAGTAAAGACAACTCTATCTTCTAAAGTAGGTAGGGATTTAACCACCTCCTAACCAGATGTCCCTATCTACCTACTATAAGTACAGAAAAGAAAAATAAGTAGTAGGAAAAAAAATTAGACTATTATTATATTTTGTCTTTATGGTATTGTTACTATTTCGTTTAGCGCAACTACACAGTGTTCATGGTGGAGGTCACCTTTTCCAGACACTTTTTTTGCATATTAAATGGTACTAAGTCTAATAACTTGCTTCAAGCATTATCTAGTCACTGGAATCAAAGTGTTTGTTTTTATTTTAATGATTCCTTTACAGTTTCCATTCCCTTGTGGTTGCATAAAAATGGCATCCAAAACACTCAGAAGTAAGAATGGCAAAACTGAATTAACTAAACACTTGTGTTTTCTGGGATGTCACTTGTGATTTCTTTTTTTTTTTTTTTTAATTTAAGTTGGCAATCCCCCATACTCATTTTCACATAAAGTGTTAGAAACACTAAAAAGACCAACATAGTTTTCAGACCCAATCATGATCAAACTAAAACATAACCATTAATTTTCTTAGAGCCCCCATACATGATTAAACTCCAACTCTCACCATGCTAAGGGGACAATCTCAACTCAATGAATGCACAGCAAGTTTCATCAAGTTTTTCCATTCCCCTACTCTGATTTAAATGGCAGTAGTTCGGTCAGAAGGCTCATGTTCCACATAGCAGATGTCTAGGAGCTGGAAGCACATTTGCCAACCAAAAAGAGACACATCAACTATGAGCTGGAGGAGCATAACTCAGATCTCTCACCAGCCAAGGACAGGAAGGAAAGCAGAGTGGTAAGATTTCTACAAAAGTGGTTTTAGTCTGCTGTTGCCTCCAGATTTTGAGTACATGGCAGGAAACACTGAACCTTGGGTTTCAGTCAGGTTGTCTCAAGCAACCTTGAAGAGCTGCCCCTTGGCACTGCATGCTGTTTGGGGGTTCTTCAAGCCAATATTAGCAGCAAACTCAGACTGGGCAGAACACATATCTAAAATAGGTTCAGAGCACTGCTAATGGATTTCCCTCTTCCCTGGGATGAGATATAGCCAGCTACCTCTAACAGAGGCATTACATTCTGTAACAAATCTTTCATTTTAACCAAAATCATGAGAATCATTAATGCTGAGGTTACACTTCAGGAAATGGGAGGGAAACAAACGATGGCTGTATTGGATCAGAAGAAAATCCCATATATTCACTCAATGCCATATTTTTGACAGCGACCAGTAATGTATATCTGTGGGAATGTATAAAAACAATTAAGGCATAAAAGGAAACTTCCTTGATAGAACTGCCTGGCTTCCAGGAGAACTGAGGCATGTTGCCTTTTTGTCCTCTTTACTGGGGTCTTCGTAAGAGCCTTCTTTTCTACATCTCGAATTCATCTGTACAGCTCTGGTCACACAGAATCCCCAAATAGCATCCTGCTCTTCTTTTCAGAATTAGCTTTCCTCTTAAGACAGACTGATGTAACTCTCAGCCTGGAACACAACCAAGGAAAGAACCTGCAACATGAAGAGTACCAGGGGAAGCTCCCACTGGCTAACACCATGCTGTATAATAAGAACTACCTTTAGAAACTTGCAGCACCAAATTAAGACTTCAGCTACTAAGTGTCCAGAACTTGCCCTTCTGCTCAGCAGAGTCTCCTGCCAGTGCTCAGTCACACTTGGCACGAATAAAGGCAAAATAAAGGGAAATCACTGCTGTCTCCACCCTCAGGCTCTCAGTGGACTGCCCCCACCTTAATTTGACCCTGCTTGCTCAGACCACAGAATGAAGGGCTTTACACATACAGAGAAAAAACACACTGCATTGCTTTTGGAATTAAAAATAGAACAATTATCCATAACAGTTTGCAGCAAGACTTCATGCACATCAATGCCTACATTGTAGTATATAGTGTGCATGCACAGCTTTTGGCTGTGGGGAACAGTTACCAAAGATGGACATCAAGATCTTTATTACAACAGACAATTATTACCACAGAAGATGTGCCAGGAAAATACAAATACTGGATATTAAACCATATGGAGAACTTTCTGGTATGTGGAGCTCAACCACCAAAATGCTTCTTCTACAATCCCCACCCACCCACAGCCTGATGAATGCCCATCATCTGTGCACAAAGTTTAACTTTGTTTTATTAATAGTAGCATGAAATCTGGATCTATAAGAAAGTGCCCTACTATATAAAGCAATATATTGGGATTTTTTTCTCCTGCTGAAATAATTTCTAATTTAGTTACTATAGAAACCATCCTGCAGCCATCCTAAAAAAAAAAACCTCTGTATATATTTACACTCACACTGAGAAAAAGGAGAAAAGCTGCAGTGTACCTGCACATGCAAGAGAGAAATGGCCAAATGAAAGAGATTTGACAGTAATTTATAGGAACACAGCTAAAACTCCTGAAAATCTAACAGCAATATTCATTCATCTGATTGCCATCACTAACCAAGCCATGGACATGCAAAAACCTCTGTTCACAGAAAATCAGGGCCTTTCTTTCCTGCTCGGGAAACAAATAGATACAATAATGCAATAACACTATTTTTTCTTAGAACTGAAAAAGGGAAGTTCTGAGCATCCTGACATTATTCTAAAACATCAAATGAGAAGAAATCAGGCCTAACTAAATGTGCCTTTTTTGCTCATTTAAGTCGCAGATGAGTGACAACTAACAAATTATACAACAGCCCATGACACACAGATCCAGACCAGCAGTTCTGCAGTAAAATTTAACAAGAGACAGCTTTACCCAGGTTTATTTCTTTTCATACAGTGCTGTCATAAACATTACATAAATAATTCTACTAGGAGTATGCATGATTTATAAAATGTCTGGGAGGAGCTGCTAGCTTTCTCTCTTGCACTCTTGCTGTTTGTACTTGTAAAATTGAGTCAGCTGTAATTTCAACAACCCTAAATCTTCTCTACAAGAGATTAAAAACACCAATGTTACTTGCTCCAGAAGAAAAAGGTACTCCAGTAGTGAAGTATCCACCAGAAAACCAGTGAGACATTAACTCTTTTGTATCATGAAGGCTGAAGGGTTCTCAAAAATGAAACCCAACGCATTTCATGGAAGCAAATAAACACCTTAAGTAAAATGTTTCTGTTTCAAATAGCCCTTGGGGACATTAAAATGCTTAGAAAACCTTAAGGTTGGCCATTTAATTTCTAAGATTAGATGAGACTACTTTTGTAGAGTGCTAGAATTTGTGTTTTATCACCCAACTCTGTATGTGAAGACAGGAGCTGGGACAGTGGGCTGCACCACCATCTGTACAGGGGATGACACACCAGAGTGTGCTCTGAGCACTGACCCAGATGGTGCAGCTCAGTCGCTTCCCCACTGCCTGCCTGGGAGCTTTGCATGAGAACAGAATAGTTGTGGTTTAACCCAGGCAAGGTCAACACAGAGCTGAGAGGTTGTTTTCCAAGTTGTTCACAGATTTAGGTTTGTCCAATTCTGGAATGTCAGCTGACACCACCAGCTTTTTGTCATGGGCACTTGTAGCCCTTTCCCTCTCAGATCTGGATTTTCTCACTGTGCTATGTCTGTGTCATCTGTTCTGGATTAATGCCACATGCTTCACACAATGTTACTTGAAGAGGATTTTGAAAATATAGCTGGGTAGAAAATGAGACCACCAAAACATTTTATCATGCTGAACTCGTGCCTGTTACCAGGAAGACTAACCTACATGCATGCAGGAATAAGCCAAGATGTCCCCACAGCTGAAACACTGGAGTTCACCCCCAAACCAAAATTTCTAAAGCCTGGAGACTGTGGTGTGCCTGGAAGTCTCCAGACTAACACTACCTTTGTGTGTTGACAGATGCAAGTTCAAACTGAGAGTATCATTTACAAATACCTTCTGTCTTTTCTAACAGTATTCCCAATATACTGCACTGGGCCAGCATATACCTTTTGTTGAAGGTTGTATTTTCTTTCAAAGTGTATCTAATTTCTGATTAAAGAAATCAATTATGGGAATTAAATTTTTGTTGATTTACAAAATAGCACTATTGTATTGCTGTCTAGTATCTTACTAGCACTTTTCATTCTTCAGAGTATAAAAGTATCAGTATGCGAATAAGAAATAATTACATTCTGAAATAATGCTAGAAAATTCCACCTAGGAATATAGTGGAACCTCTTTAAATTAGCTAGCATTAGCATTCAAAAACTAGACACAATTTAGGTCAAACACTGATCTCTCTTAATGTGGTAATTCACATTTTCAAGTAGAAACACTCCCTTATACACACCTCTCAATTCCCTGCTGATCATCCTCCTCATACATTAAAACAGAGTACTTTTGACACTTAACCCTGCAGTGACGAACAAGTCAGCCTTGATCATGCAAAGTTCACACTTGGCTTGAAGCATGTTGAATAATTCCAGTAATTTCTACAAGAATACTTTTGCTATGTGAATCTGAGTCAAAGCATTCACCAGTTTGAAGAGCTAATCACAGCAGGATTTTTGTAGGGAAAACTGGCAGACAACACAGGGAAATAACCAGCACAAAGCCATGTAGCCATCAATCAGGTCACAACTGTTTAGTCTACCCTATCAGGCTGTGCCCTGGTTTGAGCTGGGATAGAGTTAATTCTATTCCTAGTAGCTGGTACAGTGCTGTAGTTTAGATTCAGTGTGAGAATAATGTTGATAACGCACTGATGTTGTAGTTGTTGCTAAGCAGTGCTTACTCTAAATCAGTTTCCCAGGCTCTGCCAGCGAGGAAGTGCACAAGGAGCTGGGAGGGAGCATGGCCTGAAAAGCTGACTCGAACTGGCCAGAGGGTAGAACAGAGGTATTATATAAACAGTATAGAAACTGGGGGGAGCTGGCCGGGAGGGGCTGGTTGCTGCTGGGGAATTGGTACATCAGTCAGCAGGTACTGAGCAGCTGTATTGAACATCACTTGTTTTTCTGGGTTGTATTCCTCTCCATAAACCACTTTCACCTAAATTGGAAACTCCACAAAGTCTTTCTAAGAGGTGAACAAAACACTCCAGTATTATTGAAATATTTTACTTTATTTCAGCTTTTTAACTGGGCTTCACCTTTTTTCTGATTCTCCTTTCCATCCCATGGGGGGTGTGGGAGGGGAATGATCAGACAGGTGCATGATATTTAGTTGCTGGCTGACAGTACTTGTTAATCAAAACTTCTCTCCAGAAAGATGTAATGATATAAAAACCCTTTTGCAGACTGATCCATGACTCAATTTTGAACCACTGTCAGTATTCCTTAGTTGTTCAACCCATGTGAGGGATTATAATCAGAGAAGAGCACTTACCTTGTATTCAGCAGAGTTTTGCAGAGGTGCTAATTAACACGATACACAGCAAAAATGAAGACAGATGTTAACAGATATAAAATTGAAATAAATTTCACAATTACAATATTAAGACAGAAGCACTGGATGGGAAAGCAGAGACACAAAATCTCGTCACTGCCATCACAGGCAACCACATAAAAGATATGGACTGTATTCAGCCCAGAATGACAAGCAGAGCACCCCCAGTCTCTCACCAGAGTTGTTAAAGAACCCTATCACAAAAGAACAAAAGGCGCAAAACCCTGGAACATACCACAACAAAGCCAAAGATACCAAAGACAACAGCAGTGTGTAAGTAGCAATCACAGCAGGGAATCCAATAGATAAATTCTTATGCAAGTCTCAGAAGTATTCTGGGTCCCATGTCAGTGAGAGGCACAGACACCCCTGTGGAAGATATCACAGACACACGCACAGTCTGTGACAGTGCTGCTCCCTCACTGTGGGACTCGGAGATACTCTTTCTGCTGAGCCTGCTACAGAGAGGAGAGTACAAGAAAACTCATTCCAACTCATCTCTTAGAGCAAAGAGCACTATTTTTTCCATCATGAGAAGTGCAGGTTGAGTGAGTTGAGAAACAATAAACAAGAGGATAATTAAGATGAACAAAATTAGAATTTTTAAAGAGGGCTCAGCCATCAAGTATATGGTAAATGATGCATAACTGAAAAATGTTGGTCCTTCTCTCCCATGTTTTCAAGCTCATCAGAAATAATCCTTCTAGTGTGGTTCCCTTCAAGAGAGAGATATTCACTAGTAAATATCCCTGTAATTCTCCTTTCCTTTAGCTGCTCATGGCTTGTTTAACATGCCTGTGTGGAATTTCACATCCCCAACCCTCTGCAAACCTTTCGAATGAGAAACAGGTGTTCCAGGGACGGCTGAGAAAGCACACTGTTTACCAGCTGTGTAAACTTACATTGAAGAAATTTGTCTTGTTCCTCTCGCAGAAGAGGCCCTGTGCAGGCATGTGCTTCAGCTGCTGCCAGGGCACCCCGCTGCCCAGCAGCACATCCCGGGCCCACTGCAGGTTCTGTGGACAAGAATGGGCAGGTGAGTTGCAGGCAGGGGGATGGAAATGCCACCACAGGTAAAAGCATAAAACAAAATACACTTTTATTTATTAACCTGCAGTGGCTTTTCTCATTTTCCATGAACTGGCTGTTCCAACAGTTCCCCCCACACACTCTCTGAAAGCACCCCCAGCTCTTCCCTCAGGCCAACTACCTGCAGGGAATACCAGCCAGAGTTGAGATCTCCACCCTCAGGCTTAAACTGCAGCCCTCTTTTAGCAGGGTGGTGAATTCAGACCTTTTATCTCTGCCCAGCCATTGCCTTCCACGTAAGCTCATTTAACCTCCCTGGAAATTCCATGACTGTCATCAAACTTGGTTAATAGTGCTCAGTGATTTAACAAGAAAGTATCAGTAGGGGACTAAATGATAGATGACAACCAAGAATTGATAAAAAGTCTACCCCTCTACGAGTTCAATGCATTAACCTCTCTTGTGTAGCTGAGAACTAGGGACAGCTGCTGGCCCCAGGCAGAATGTTACCAACAGATGGGACAATTACTAATTGTAAGATTTCACCGATGGAAGCTTTGCTTTACTTCATATTTTATTTCAGGGTTTGAAAGTGGCACTTGAGTCGCATTTGACCAGCTTTCGTACAGACAACTTCACAAGAGAGGACATGAAAGAAAGAGGAAGATGTTTGGTTCACAGAGACAAATGAGAATGTTGGACTCTGGCTTGTGCTCTGTGGACTGGAAATGCACTTCTGAGAGTCAAAAATGTGATTAAATCATGTCCATCCAAGAAGTGTATTCCAGCTGTGATATCCTTTTTGTGTTTGTGTGTGTTGGGGTTATTAGGAAAGTTCTGTAAAAGCTCTGCTCAATCATCAGTGGCTTTATCTTAATGACATGCAGTAATCTCCAATGTTTTACCAGAACTGGAGCATCTCCTCTAGTGAAATACTGATTATGGATTCATGTGCAAGAGAGCTGAACACTGGCAATACTAGCCAGATATTGATGGGTGTCAAAAACCCTTCATTCAAAGAGCTCATATAGGTACTTACACAGGACCTTCATGGTTATAGTGTAGCATAATCAAGTGGATTTGGATAGCTTTCTTTTGGTATGGAACAAATACATGTTCACTCATAAACATCACAAGGTACTTTCTGGCTGGCCATGGGAATCAGTAAATTTAATTATTATCACTGAGTGTCAAATTTAATTAAGACTGAAGAAAGCAAAGTACACTCAGCTGCAAACTAACCTTTTTCTACATAACTTCTTTTGTAGTATGTATTTCTGTAATCCTGTTAAACTAATCCTGAAAAATAACTGGAAATACATACAGAAGAAAATACAACACAAGAGAACCTATAAAAATCTGGTCTTCCATGAAAGTCATCTTGTTTTGAGTAAAATCATAATCCAACAAAAATAAGCCTATTTAAGATCCAGACACATAAAATGGTTTATTTTATGCTAATCATAGTAATCAGAAATGTAAGTTAATTTCAAGTGTGAAAATGAAGTAAAACTCGCCTAACGTGTGGTAATCTGAATCTTACAGTTAAAACTCTCACATAAAAATTCAAGGAAAACAAAACCCTTAAGAAAGTTACCATCCCACCACAATGCTTAAATCTAAAATCCCAGTCTAACGAAATGTTAGCTATGGATGTATTCCCAAATCCAAGTTTTACAAGGGAAAGGTTAAGAGATCGTTAATTGTAGCATCATGCCCTGGTGCTAGGATGTGCTGTGCATGTTACACTGACCATCCACAGGCATGTGTTTGGTACGCATAACTCACAGGCTTTTATTGACCAAGATGATGGCAGTAACCCAGCTAGGAGGAGAAAGATCATTCAGACAAATGGGGCAATTACACGGTAACTTCACACAATCAAAACTAATAGGAATAAAAGACATAGTTACAGATTTTCCACTACCCTTCTCCTTAAATCAGCACGATCACTTATTCCCAGTAAACACGCCTGAGCAGGTCTCAACTCATTAGATTTCACAGACTCTGCTCTGCTTAGTTTTCAGCTGATGAAGTTATTAGGAGTGGGTGAAGGGATCCAGGACATAGCAAAAAGGATTTATTCTTCTTGGCGCGCTGCTTGCCAGTCTAAAATGCTGGATTTGGCTGTCTGACTCAGGGCAATTATGAAATACTCTTTCCAGTTCAGCTGTTGCCTCCCACATCTTTATCACCCCAAGATTCAAAGACAAGATGACTGACAGGGTACAGTAACTTGCAAAAAAGCTGAAGCAGAAAAAGAAAATCTCTTAGGGTCAACCAAGTGGAACTCTTGAGTCACCTGGAATGGATACCCCTTAACTCAATGGTGTCAGAAGCACCTTTACCTAAATTGGAAACTCCACAAAGTGTTTCTGAGAGGTGAACAAAACACTGCAGTATACTTTAATCCTTCATTCTGTTTTCATTTACAGTCCATTAGAAGGCTTTGTCTCAAAAACCTCCTCCTATTCCTGCATCAAATAAAAGCAACATAAAAAGACTACTGATTTGAAGGGTGGCCTTTTAAATGAACTGTTATTACCAAACCATTTATACTTGAAGTGGTTACATCTATTATGCTTACAGATTGTCTGTATCTAAGTATATATTAAGCCTACATACATATAATCTTGTAATTTTTACATGCGTGTATTATGCCTAGTTTGACTAACTTGTCATGTCACTGACCTTATGTCACACCCAACATTAATTTCCACATTAAGGGCTCGGCTAATAACAGACATTGTAGAACATACAAACTTAAAAACTCACACAAACAGTATTTGTGAGCAGATTCTTCCAGGATTTACAGAGCACTTTTTATTTTGAGATTAAAAAAGCATGTAA
This sequence comes from Erpornis zantholeuca, assembly GCA_013400515.1. NCBI lineage: Eukaryota > Metazoa > Chordata > Aves > Passeriformes > Timaliidae > Erpornis > Erpornis zantholeuca. The sequence continues at coordinate 761,653 of VZTN01027634.1, forward strand.
GTAAATATTTTTATTTCCTGACAATCTGCTGGTTACAGATTATCAGACCAGTTCCACATTCTGATCCATAAGGACCATAAGGCAAATACTTTTCACAAAGTTACACTGACAAATAGTGTCTTGCCAAGTTCTAACTTCTCCTTCCAAACTGTGCCAACATTCATTTTGGAGATAAAAATCACACAGGATGAAGACTTTACTTCAAGACAATGTTAGTGGGAAACTAAAAGTACTGCCCGAACTGGCAGTGAAGTAACTTTTGAAAATTCATCCTTACTTCCCTGCACATTTACTCCAACTAAAACGAGCTATGTATAAATATGCTCTGATAACAGACTAAAACAAAGAAAAGTAAACTCCAAATATTAAGCTGGATTTTGCGGGGGAAAAAAAACCTGAACAGAACATGTAGCCAAATAAAATGTTCAAAGATTTTGAAAAGATGTTAAAAAAACTCAACAATCTAAGTTGATAGTTGCTCAACAACCATCTTCACTAATCTCACAACAGCAAAACCAGGAAAACTGTAAAATGGGAGAAAACAGATTGCACATGGAAAACTTGTTTTTCTATGCACTATGGAGACCTGCCAATCCTCTCCTTCTCTCAGCCAGCCATGAATTTTGGCCATCAGTCTAAATTCTTCATGCAAATTCCTGGCATTGGTACATAAATGCTGGATTTTCCAAGATGGTTATATGCATTTAAAAATTAATTTCAGTTTTCTAGAATTTACCACTCTGCCCCCCCAACAACACAACCTGATGTAATTGATCTCATTTTTTAAATCAGGCTTATCATAAGTATATGTAAGAATAATCCTTACTCCAGTTACTGCTGAAAATGCATAGATCAATTTTGTGTTTTAAGTTTATGCAGGAGTATAACTTCCACTAAAGACATAGTAATGTGCCATTAAAACACAGACATTTGACATTGCTCTACAGAAGAACTTGGATGAGTCATTAAAGAAAGAAAATATAAAACCCACGTGAAAATATGTAGTATACATGTATCAGTAAGAAGAGTTTTTGGGTTGTGCAGTGTCAAGTGGGTGTTCATTACGCAGAGAAATAATAAAAAAGGACAGTAAAACCCAAAAATGTTCGTTGAAGCCAGCCTGGTAACTGCTAGGCTCAAACAGACAGGATTCAGTTTTTCTGAGTTCCAAGAGGAAACAGATTTGGACAACAATGTGTATTTCACATAGAAATCCATCACTGAGTTGATATTTGTATAAGGATAGAGATATAAAAAGCTAAAGAGAAAGCTTCATCAGGGAAAAGTAATGGAAGAAAATATTTTGCAAGTAGTTCCTCAGGCAAGGACATGCTATTTGAACCAATAAATTGAAAACAGGCAGCTTTTTTTGTTGAATGTTGATACAAAATCATGTCAGCAACAGTAATGACAGATTGTAGGAATCTATGGCTCCTATTCATGATTAGCTCCATGGAAAAATTAACAACTGTTACATACAAACAGCATAAGAATGTTTTCAAAACAAGCTCTCTATAAAAAAGGGTAATACTTTTCTGGATAGTCACTCTACAGACAAATGGAATATTCATCACCTTCCAGTAGGTTGGTAAGACATGCTTGTGCTCATTTTGCAGTGACACTGGTGATGTGTTTTCTACTATGAGGCCAGGGGTACAATTAGTGTCCCTTCCCTATTGTTCACATAAACTTCAGTACTGGTGGGGAAGAAAATTCAGGAATCCATGCAGAGCAGCATATGACCTAATACAAGACTTCCAAATATAAAATCTGTGAATGCAAACCTTGATTATGACAATTAGTAAAATAACTCTGATCATTTCAATGTACTATTCCTACACATTTTACTAACAAAGACCCAGGATACCCAGAAAGTTTATCTGTGTCACATGCTGTGTTTACACAATACTGATTAATTTCTGCTTCCAAGTCACTTTTCAGTCCACTTATTCAGCAAAATAAATAATCACTGTCATTTTTATGAGAACATCTTAATTTATGTCACATATCTGAAATGTAATTCTCTGCTGAATGACAGAAAATTACTTAGTTCAGTAATAAAAAAAGAAACTTTCTCCTTAACTGACCTCACACACGAGTCAGACAATCTAGGAGCTGAAGACTTCCCAAAGTGGAGTTTCATTCCAAACTGCATTGAGCAAGCTTATCTGCTCTATTTTAACACTGAGACTTCTGAACTTGGGCAGTGAAGGTGGCTGCTGTGGCAGCTCAGTGCTCACCTTGTGAGTCTTGCTGTAGGTGTACAGGTAGGCCAGTCTGTACAGGCTCTTGTAGTGCTGGGGGAAGCGGCTGAGGCACAGGCAGAAGGAGGAAATGCACTGCTCCGTCAGGAACTTGCGCTGCTCCTCCAGGTCTGCGGGGAGACCGTGAGGAAATTCAGAGGCATCATCCCCACAAGGGTCAGCTTTCTTTTTGCAGTCCCACTGTGAGGAAGGGGGGATGGCAGCTTTGAGGGGATTGCCAGAAGCAGACTGAGGATCCACCACCAGTTTTTGGCCAGTAGGCTCAGCAGGATTGTAAGGTTCTGAGCTCTCCAGCAGCTCTTCTGACTTTCCTGCAGCTGGAACAGTAAGAGAAAAGTGACAATGAAATTGCCATTTCCAAATGGCAAATGACATATGGAAAATGACAAAAAATTAAATATGACAAAAGGTAATCCTTTTCTTCATTAAAGCATAGGCAGAAATATTGAAAAAAAGTTATTTGTGATGTTCATTGAATAAGTAATCTGCAACTCATTGACAGAGCCACACAGTGATACTTCCATTGTCTTCATTTGGGTTTTACCCTAAGCAATAGTATGAATTCAGCACACCTTACACAATGCAGGATTTTACACACTCTTGGAAGATTGAGGAGTGGGAGGGGAAAAAAGCCAAAATAAAAGAGTAAATTAAGTAAAATTTTATTGCAAAGAAAAGAAGAAAGAAAAGAAAACTAAAGCCACCCTCCCAGGTGAAATGTATTATTCTTAATAGTCTGCCTAAAAGAACACAATTCCAGAACACAATAAGGGCTCAGACAGAATGATCAGCAGTGGCTCACCTGGTCTTCCACATAATGTAGGACCTATAGTTCCATGTAAATATTTTTGTGATCAACTTGGTAATTTATAATTCAATTGACTCATCTTTTGTTGAAGGATACCAAATCTTACCTCAGAAAGCATTTGTTACAGTGGGAGCTTCCACATTTCCTGTTAGCTAATCATTATTGCTAGTAATGCACATGCTACATGCAGATTAATTTCTTTGATTTTTAGTCATGGAAGTTTACCATGTCTTCGTCTTTGCTAGGATAAAGAACCTCTTATATTAGATCTTATCTCCCAGCAGAGAGTGTAGAGATTCACTGAAGTGTACTTCATCTTTAAATATAACGCTGCTCCATAACTTCTGTTAAACTTCTGAACAAACATGTTTTACAGAACTCACATTTTTTGAAATCTGCTTGTCTCTTGTCTGTATCCATTATAATTTTACTGTGCAGGTAGCTTTATGGGAAACAACATCTGTTCTAATAAACACTAGTAATTTAAGAATGTATTTGATGGTTTTTCTGACAGACAAACGATGACAATAACACAACTCACTGCAAGGCAGAAAAAGAGCCATGTTTTAGTCTAGCAGCCAAAAGACTACTGGATTTAGTGATTATGGGAGTAGTATTTTACAAAACTAAGAACTGGCACCTATTTCAGCATGTTAACAAAAACACCACAACAGGCTTCCCTAGCTTAGGCAGGACTGAAGTAAAATATTTCTGAAAATGAGAAACCAAGGTAATCTAAGTCTGCAAACAAAAAGATGACTGCATGGCACTTGTTCCTAGTGAGATCAGGGAAGTGATTCAGGACTGTCCACATAGCATGGTTTCTGGATCTCTGAAAACTGGGAAAGTGTGAACTGGCAAAAAAAGATTTAACATTCCACAAAAAACCACAGCCTGGAAAGGTGGACAAAAATTAGACATTGGTTTTGTTTGTCTTTCCCTGTTGAAGTCCAGCCTCTTTACTTACTGCCACATCCAACTGTGCAAACATCACACAAAGGGAAATTCCAGCTAATGGATTTTGAAACAATTTTTCCAGTGGAATACAGAACACTTAGTACTATTATATATGGAAAAATCTGGTAGAGAGCAATTGTAGTTCTCCACTGGGATGAAATATACAATGGAATAAAGCATCTAGTGCTACTACTTTTGCTCTTCTCTGTACTGAATATTAAGCTGCTACTGGGTCAGAACAAAAAGGGCATCTATTCCTGGGAAAAGTAAAAAAGTCTTGTTTGAGACTATATTCAAATAACTTCTCCTTAAATTATTTAGAAATTTGAAACACTGAAGAAAAAGCAAATAATAACCTAAAAGAAGGCAAGTCAGTCAAAGGACCACCACAGACAGCAGTTTATCTTTATCTTTTCTTTGTAAGATTTAACAGACAGAAGAAATTGGGTTGGTGGCCACATAAGTGAGGCACAGTTCCAGATTTAAGCTATACAGACACAGGCAGCAATGACACCTAGTTAAAATTCTTAGTCACACTGCAGCATATTCCAGTGCATCTGCAAGCCAGGAGAAACATTTTAATGAGACTATTCCAGCTGGCATTATCTATTAAATCAGGCATACCCTTTTCCTCTGTAGATCCCAGGGTCTCTTTGCTGAGCATCAGCGGATCAGCACAGGCAGTAGAAATCCTCTTCTCCGTGTAAGTCTTCTTCAGGCTGTCTTGAGAACTGGCAGGCTCATTAAACATATCCTGCGTGGAACTGGAGTCAGACAGCACTGCTCCAGTGCTATCCTGACTCCTCTCTGCAAAAGAGATAAAGAAGGAATGCACCACTTCATACTCTTCAAGCTGTTACTTGTCTCTTGGTAACAGCCACACAAAACTGGAGTCACTCTGCAAACTCTTACAACTGCAATATAGGATCCCTAACCACCACCAAGAAAAGGTATTTAATTCTCGCCACATTTCTTCCTAGAATATAATCCTGGAATTTGATTCAAAAGCAATAAAGCTCAACTTTCAAAAGCAGTTAGTCTGGGGACACAGTATTTCAGCTTGTATGGCCCTGTGAAATTCCCAGGTTTACTGTACCATTTGCCTTGAAAAGCACCCAGTATAATTAACGAACCCGACACAAGCAAAGTTCAGTTGATAAGAGAAAACCATGAAGAACAATACTGGTCAAAAATACTCATGAAGGAAAGAAAAACCAGTACAATTAGAGGGCAAAGACTTACAAGAGGGATCTCTGATGCCAGCTATCCTGGTATAGGATGCTATTCAACGAACATTCTGAAAGGTGATTTGATATGGCAAATAAACAACACATCAAAGAATTAAGCCTAACACAGACAGGAAAACTGGACTTCAAGGCAGTTGACAGAAGAATAGGAGAAGTGACTTTACCTTGACAGAGTGGAGCAGTGGCTGCTGACTACAGCACAGTCACAACTAAGTTGTTAATCTGCACAGGAACAGGCATCGAGATTTTATCATGGGGGATAAAACACACCTCAGAACAGGCAAGTGAAAACCTCCCACTCATGTCTGAACCTGCCAGATATAACCCAAGTTCTTCTACATCAAGGGTTATCAGAGGCAACCCTGCATGACTAAAGAATACAGCTTAGACTCTGGCAGAAAGAGGCCTGCACATTCCCACTGAGATGGGAAACTGGCATTTTTCCATAATATTGTGCCAACATAATTCAGTCTTCAATATAAAATTCCAGTACAGGTAATTCCCTTTAAATCTGGAGTCCACAAGAATTATTTCCAATTTCTTCTTAGAATACTGATACTTGACTCTGTAATCTAGTTAAAGATGTCCCTGCTCATTGCAGGGGTGTGGGAGTAGATAATCTTTAAAGGTCTGTTCCAACCCAAACCATTCTATGATTCCATACAGAAATGCTGTAACCAGGACGGGGTTACATCCATTGTCTAGGTAATTCCACTGCATTTCGATTCATTAATTTTATTGATAAGATCAAGAAAGAAAATTAACAAAGCAAAAGACCTTGCTTTGAGATGAGCGGATAATTTAATTAAATTTCTTTTGTTCCATCTGAATTGCACTTGTTCAGGAGAGAGCTAAGGGCCTCCTATGAATTTATTTTATCAAGACAAATCCCTCTGCAAACCTTCAGCTTGCAGATCAGGTTCTGCTTATTAGGATTCCAATGAATTTAAACCAAATTTGATGCACTCTGTAGGCTTTTCACTACCACACAAAGAAAACCTTCCCCTTCAGTGAACAGATCTTAATAAAACTATATCTTGAAAAGAATGGGGGAACTGTGTTTGCTTCCTAATTGGAAGTTATACAGTTGGTTAATGATGACAAGTTTTATACAGAAAGAATATAATTATAAAGAATGGGAAGAGAAGGATTCTGAAGAGAGGTCAGTCAAGCTTTAAATGACTCATTTATAAAGCTTTAATAACTTTCTGTGGTACAAATCGATACTATTGACCTCCCAGTTGACATCAGGAAAACCATTTACAGTAGCTCCCTTGATATTTTTTTAAAAGAAGTTTCTGTATCTGTGGCAAAGAGGCTGAGTTGCTCATCTAGGGAAAAAAAAATTGTAAATTTCCAGATGTTGCCACAAGCCTGCAGGTCAGTTCTGATGTGTGGGTTATGACAAATGAAGCATTAGAATGTAAATTAAGAAGCGCCAGAACAATATGTGAGGGTGAGATCAGATCACTAGGAAATTACAATAATTTTTCATCATGCAAAGATAGACAATGATTCAACACATTAAATTTCAAATGTATACATGAGCTTTTCCTTATAGGAACAAAAGTAAATACCTCCTCACAATTAGCTAGCTATTTTAATTAGAAATTTCTGCTTAAATGAGTGTGGGTCAAGGTAGGAATGTTCATTCTCCTTTTCTTTCAATACATTAACTATCTCTAAAAAATAATGATATTAACATTGGGCTCCTTAATCACTAAAAAACAGAGGAAGACAACTATTGAGACAACTTTCAATTGTATTAGATATTCCTTGAATGCAGCAGATGCTTTCAAACTAAGTGAGCCAGATGGAAAACTCTGGAGTATTCCAGAAATTAGCAGCAGCCACCAGTTATTAATATTAATTTCCCAGAAATCACAGAGGATGGGTAAAGTCCCAGGGAATGTGAAACAAAGTGTAGTACTTATCTTTACAAAGGATGAAAAGTCAAAGCTGTGAGCCAGCCAGCCTTCATTTTCCACAGAATTATTTGAGCATAAATAAATTAATCCTTCTCTAAGCACCTAAAAGATAACATGATCAGGAGCAGAAAATGTGTGAGCAGATCCCAGCACACACATTCACGTGTCCCTGTAAAGAATTTGTGATTCCCAAACCAGAGCTGGCCAAAATGTCAGGCTACTCTAAAAACACTTCAGCAAAGCAGCACTCTTGAATGCGTAATCAGTAACTTCACAGAAAAAACATGTAAGTCTTCCTGTGCTACTGAGCACTAATGAAAATTAAACTTAATTATGGTGTCTGTATTTGGGACCCACATTTTAAAAAAGACACTGAAATAAGGAAAATTAATTAAGAGGAGAGGATAAAAAATGAGAGATTAATGAGATGACATATGAAAATTACCAGGAGAATTGGACTTATTTCTCTTAAAAAAGATGAGGGAGAATTTCCAAATACATACGATTAACCAAAATAAAAATACAATAATTGCTGTTCATATTCATTAAGTACAGTGCAAAAGGCAATAGGTTTTAATTGCAGCAAGAAAATTGATTTTTTTTTCCCCCTCATCTCTATCTTAACTGCTGCATACAGTTAGAAAACAGCACAGTGAACCTATAGAACCACTGTAGGCTTTCGAAGACAGGCAGACAAATAGTCATCATTTGTTAGGTTACCAAGATGTTCCTTAATATAATAAAAAGCTCTGTCAATACCTAAATGCTGCAGTATGTAATGCAAAACTTGTGGCAACTGCACCAATTCACATCCTAACTCTGGTTTTCTAAAAAGGGAAGAAAATGGCATATTTTTTTTATACATGAAAGTACTATTCTCTTCTAGCCTACCTCCCAAATACAGCTCTTTTTCTATGAATATATATATGCTAGATGGATATACAGCATATATTTTTACATTTGTTGTGCTATAAAGTCCTTTTCCTTCATCTGATAAGAGCTGACTGTAGTTGAGAGTCATTAGTGTTACTCAACGCACATGCCAAACACTGCAGTGTGTGAGGCATGAGAATCAATTCTAAATTCCCAACTGCGATCAACACCTGCCCTTTTGAAATCCATGGAGAATATTGGTGCTTTTTAATAATTTCTGCTATAGTTAAAGACCATTTAATGCAGCCCAGTGTAATATAAAAGTTAAAAATTACTGGGTTTTATATTTTGTTTAGCTATTTTCTTCGTTTCCCCACACAGCAATAGCAATAAGGCAAGCTTTTCCAAAAAGGTAGGGGGGTCCCTTGTTGTAAGAGATTGGTAAATCAAGGACTAAATATTCTTTTGAGGTCCCTCCCTGTAAAGTTTCCTATTACTTCAAAAGCTAAGATAAAAATATAGCTGGGTATTAATGTCCCAAAATTATTATCTGTAGCGGAAATGAAGAGACCAGGGAGAAGTTCTACTAAATTGTGCATAAGTAACTGCAACAATTTCCCTATGAAAAATATGATCTGATAGTAGATGTCTCTCCTTGGTATTATTATATTTTGTTTCATTACTTCACTGCATCATTCCCAAGTTTTAGGAAGATTTCAAATAACCTGATGAGCTGAAATCTCTATATGCTGTAAAGTTAAGTATTTCATGTTTATCTCTAAAAATTTCAGAAAATGGCACTTGAAAGCAATTTTTTTTAATCTCATTTCTCATAATGTACTCAACTTGCAATATTTCATTTCAATTCTATGTCACATTACATCACCTACTCTGTCAATGGGTGAAAAAGAGCAGCTTTGGACAGGAGATGCAAAAAGGTCCAAAGAAGAATCTTGTTAACTTTCCAAGACATTAGTAAAAAAATACTAATTATTATCAGAAATTGTCATTAAGAAGAAAGAGCTTGTATATTCATCTGTACTGCCAAGACCTTTATTGTATCCCACTGAGGTCCTGTCAGTCACATGGATGATTAAATCAATATCATTATTGAAACATATCTGTCACAGATATGAAATATCAGATAGAAAAAATATCAGAAGTCCATTTGCCTTAACTGGATGCTTAAGAGCATTTTAATGTTAATCCTATTCTGAATGAAACAGGTTTACTGGGTTGACTTCAAAAATCCCTTCTCCTCACTATTCCTCCATAGAAGGAACAGCCATGAGCATGTCACTGTCACTGCTCCCTCAGCATTTGGGCACGCCACCTGCATGCCACCCCATCACCAGGACAAGGTTGTGTCAAACTTTGGAGAGCCTAAATGACTATTTCATTTAAAAATGCAACAGGACAAACAGTAGGCACTACCCTGTGCCAGCATCCTCCCACTGGAGCCCTATGGACCATCCATAAGCCTTGTTACCCAAACTGAGCTCACTCAGTACTGTAAGAGGAGCAAGGAGAGTGATGTGTCACAGTGTAGGTGACCTGCACTAGCAGACAGACAATCCTAATGACAGAGCTCTCACTGCTAAGTTTGATGACCAGGTATCAACTGTGGTATAAACTTACATAATTTATTCTCGGGGGAGTTGAAGCACAGCTTCATAGTGCCAATGTGAATGAGGTGTTCTGCCTTTGACAATTAATTACTATGCAGCTCAGTAATCCTCTTTTGAAACCTTCTGGAAGTTAAAAGGAAGAGGGAAAAGACCTCTGAAACATCTGCATGTGGGAGTAAATAATAGGTTCAGAAAGCCAAGAGGGTACACAACTTACTTCTGGATAATATCTTTGTCTGTCTTAAACATCTGAAGGAAAATATGTGTCCAGTTATTATAAGAAGGTATCTGAATCATGATAAACAATCAGCTACGAGTCAAAAGCTCAGAAATGAGTGGCACAGAAAGCTTCTCTAAAGAGCTCTATAGTAACTCTATATGAGCTCTATAGGCTAACTTGATTTGCAGAAAAGAAAAATGCTGCTGCACAGTTCAGAGCTTATGAACAAGCAACTATATATAACTAAAAAAAAAACCCTCTTGTCTCATGCAATAAAGGTGGGCTGTTCACAGGCTGTGAAGGTACAGACTCCCTGTCCTGCCTGGCACCATCTCTCCCCCCTTTTCGCTTGAACATATGAGCATTTTTCTTTACTGGTCTGCAGTCAGAAACATGATGTATCACAGAATTCTCATTCTGCAAACAGATTCCACCCATAACGGAAGACAACACTTAGCTCTGCATCAAAAGGCACTTGCACATTATTAAAAACAAAAGAATTGCAGAGATTTGCATGGGAGTAGGTTAATTTGAGGACAGCAATTTAAAGGGAGTTCTCTTTTAACATGAGTCAAAGATGAGAGTCTATGTTTTGTCTGGCTGCACTGAACACCGAATGTGTTTCCATAACTTACAGTCCTAGATTGCTGTTCTGTCTTCAAGAGCAGAGCAACAGAGTATCTCACCAATGTCCCATTTATTTGGACAAATGCTTTTTACATCATCCCACACTACATCTCAGTGTGACACTTGTACTAATCAGAGAGAGGTTAAACTGGGGAAAGGTAAAAATGGAGCATACTGCAATAAACTGGGTGTGATTCATTATTCATGTAGTCCAGTATGCAGCCCCCATGAACATCCAGCACCACGTGCCAGAACAGGACATGTACTGCAGACCCAAAGATTTCATTTTTAACTGCTGAAGAGAGAGAATTTTAAGGGCGAGATTTTAGTGTTCCAAAATGCAATGCAGACGTTCTTTTTATGCACAGAAACATCTGCTCCATCCCAGAAGCTGACTTAGTTTAGTGTGAGTGACAACCTGGTGCAAGAAGTTCCTCAGAGATCACCTTTGTCTCATCAGGATGTTGAGAACCCCCGTTTACAAAAATTGTGCATCTTCATAACATTTGCAGAATTACAGACCGACAAACTATGAAGTGAGACTTCTCCCACAGCACGAAGCAAGTAGCCTTTCCCAGTGACTTTATCATGCAGGTTCTGCCAATTATTAAAAGCAAGCCGTGACAGGTAAAAGCAGGAAGAGAATGCCTGGGGAACAGAGATTTGTGTAAAGGTTAGAGGCAGCACGGGCAATATTGGTTGCAAAAGCAATCAGGCAAAGACAAACACAAAAAAGGACAATTAAGTCTAACTACACACGACATACTACATGACATGGATGAAGACTTGAAAAATACAACATTTTAACACAGCAGTAGCAATGGATACATCATCTGCATGCCACCACAGTAATATGGAGTTGAGTATCAACACAACAAAGGCATATTACAGCAAAACGACCTCCTAAACAATCTCCCAGTCTACTCTTTGGGAAACAGATACCTTATTTAGATTTTTTTTTAATACTTTTCCTGCTTGCTGAACTAAATTTTCACTTTTACAGCAATTGGTCCTTACCAACTACATACATCCAACCTGTACAGAGAAGGAGAGAGAGCATATCTGTTTTGCTATATAACACTGGCCATTTAGCTGTGTAAACACAGTAACACCACAGGTAATGATAGTCTGGGTGCCTTGCAAGTTTCTGGGTTTTCCAGTTCCCTATTTTGCTCTTAGAAAATAAGAGTCTGTACCTATGCTTCAGACTTCAAATGCAAGTTTTCACTTTGGAGGTTTATAAAATAGCAATAGGCAGGGTGATGACAGGAAAGACAGGACTAACAGAAGGAAAGAAAAGATGCTGCTAAATGGAAGGACAAGAAAAGAGAAAGGAAGCTGCCCATTTTACACACATGACAGCAGCAAGTCAGGCAGCAAATAACAGCTGCCACTCAGCAATACTTTTGTCTCCTTGAAGGAGATATGTGCTAGCAGCTGCCATGAGGAAAAAGAAGTTTAGTTACTTTACAAGCTGTATTTACTGGTTCCTTTCTCCCATTTTCATTAAATACATGACTTAAAACTAGTATCACCAGCATTCACTGGACCTGAAGCCTTTCAATACTCTCAACTTTAACAGTGATTTCTGCATATCCAAGTCATCATCTTCCACCAGCAAAATGTGCTAGAGAGCTACAGAACTATAATGACACATTTAAATATAATGTATTCAGAATAAGTCTGCCCTCACACCTTCACCTATTTACAGATAAATGTTTGAAGATCAGAATCCCAGTATTTTCAATAAAAGATGTTTGGCTGTACAACAATTCTCTCCAGCTTGTAACGAGATAATTTGCTACTCTAGAAGGCAAGTTGTTCGATATCTTGTTCATACCAAACTAACAACCTCACCAAAACCCAAACCCACAAACCCCACAAAATTAATAGAAAAAGTAGAGTTCTGAAGGAACTGCAAGAGTTCATCTAGCCCATTTCTTTTTCCATCGGGATAAATTACATCTCCATCATGCCTGGCAGACAGGTGCACCGCCACTGTTTAATGACTTCCAGTGCTAAAATACTGCAGGGTTATACTAAAACAGTATTTCCTGAGACTACTCTAACACTGCTTTCTAATGTTCAGAATGAAAATGCAATTTAAGTGTAGTATAATCTGTTCTGTCTTCCATGCACATGGACATCCTGGGGTTTTCCCTCTTTGCTCAGCTTTCAACACTACTTAGGTTACTCTGCTGTCATCTTTTCCCCGAGTCTTCTCCTCTGTAGACAAAGCATCCCAATTCCTTCTCTCTTTCCTCATGAGTCACGTTTTCTTGAAGTACAGAAGACAAAAATGGTCAAAAAAGGTCTCAAAGGTCAGTAATGATCCCAAATAGGCTCTTGACTGTGGTAATGTATGAAAAGAAGTGTGAAAAACTGTACAATACCCTTACTTTACTTATGCCACGTATGATCAACAATATCAGTACAAGAGTAAATAAGAGTATTGTCAGGCCTCAGAAGGAATAAATATCTAGGTTGAATTTAGGTCAACGTATTTGTTCCTGAACAACAACATAGAAAGTTTAGTTTCTGTCAGAATGGTTAAAAAATAATCTAAAGAGTAGTCAAATGATGAGTATATTCTTGCTATTTTTAGGAATGGTACAATGGAAATGCTGGCACCAGTTTTCTTCAGTGATGTGATTATGTGTAAGATGTCAAGAGCATTTTACTTCAAAAGTATGTATTTTAATACAAGTAAAATGCAAATGCATGCAGAAGAGCACAGTATATGTAATAATATAAAAGTGGAAGACTTCTGAGCCTGTTAGCTCAGCCTGTTAGCTCTTCCATCTGTAACAGCCCCAAGGCAAATATTTCAGTTTCCTGGGGTTCTTCAATATGCTGTATCCAGGGTTTAGTTGTGCCAGCAACTTATAAAACATTATGAATGATGCAGTACTCTGCAATTCTCCTTGTCATGGTTACACACAGCCTTCCTGAAGATCACCCAAACTCTGCTTCTTCCAGCAGCTGACATTTGGAATTGCTTTGACAGCACAAAGCTCAGTCCCAGCTAGGCTCAGCTTGCAGATCCAGCAACTGCTCCTTCAGCCCTGGCAGAGGCAGATGTTCCTGCACTGGCACCTTCAGGCTTTGCTCAGCAGCCGCCTCCGCTCCCACTGGGCCATCGGCTGCCACAGCCCATAATGTCTTACTTGGAGAGAAGGTACTAACGACACACATTGGAATATTTATCTAACTTATGTCTCTCCTGGGAGCACTTAGACAGCCTTCAGGACCTAAGCAGATGTAGTCTTAGCCAGAAATGCTTCTCACAGGGAATATTACTTAAGAAATATTTAAATATTTGCTCCCTTCTGTGTTGTTGTGTCAAAAGACATCAAAAGCTAATAAAAGAGTCTGATCACTGCATAACTCATTCACACCTCCACACTACAAATGATCTCAAAACAGTCTAATGAATTACTTCCAAGTGAAATGCAAGCAATAACAAAATGAACATTTCTCTGTTCAATATAATGAAAGAAATAAAGGAGCTTCTGTCAGTTGCACCAGGAATTACTTGTTGAGGAAAAGGAATGAATTCACCCTGCAAAAATTTCAGGCATACGAACATTTGTTTCAAAACTGTGTCAACAGAGTTATTTACAAATTTCCATTCTTCAGAAAATGACAATAGGAAGCAGCCCATCCTCCAGAAATAAGTTCACATCAAGCAGAGCATTTCTGTGGGGCCTGGCACATTCTACCAACACTAAGCTAAACATTGTAGATATTTTACTCCTTGAGTGCTGATACTCATAGATCCAGATGGATAAACAAATGGCCGGAGGAGTAGAATCAGAATCAAATTCCTAGCCAAATAATAAACTCAGGTTACTTAAATTGTAACTTAATTTCTATTATATATGCAATTGCAAAATCTTTATTAACACTATGATACCATCCCCCTTCTGCATTTATAAGCCAATTATTTATTCTATCACTTTATATTCTACAAAGATGAGCTGCTAACCAGTCATTGTAAATGAGAAAGAAAAATTAAAAGATGAAATCTACTGGACTGTCATGCAAATCACTTCGTGCTGAATCACAATATATTCAAAATAGTTGCCACCTGCCTCCTTCAAAAAATGATAATACTGGCTTGTGTTGTCTTTCTACCAATTTGTCTTGTTTCAACCAGTTTAAATTTTCACCTGGACATTTCACACAGGCTGAAACAGTGTCCAGTCTTCTAAAGATTGAACCCACATCTTTCCTAATGAGCTCTGAAGAAAAAAAATCACTGAAAATTCAGTGAGCTCATACTCCTCTTACCAACATTACTGTTTTGACTAAGTGACAGCTACCAGTGGTGGCAGGTGACAACCTTGAGTTTTGTATTTGAAGCTCTGACTGTACACTGATTCTATTTAAGGCACTGAATTTATAAAGATAATGAGCTTCAATATTGCCCGTGTTACCACAGACCCCTCACCCTCCTTGAGCAGTTTGATCATTCCTGGTCAAACCCCCCATGATCAGAGCACCTCCCTGCTGGCAGTATTGAGAACAGGGACTGTACCGTCCGGCGTTGCCTGCTGACGGGGTTTTTTACATTTGACGTAATCGTGGTCAACTGGAGTGGCTGTGTAAGGTGGGGATGTCAGACCTGGACCGGAGGAGGAGGGGAGGGAAGTCCCAGGGCCTGGCACTGTTCCAGCTGAGGAGTGAGAGTCTTCATCTATCATGCAAGGTTTTTCTCTGGGAGGACGAGAAGAAAGGTGAAGTGTTTATATAGTTGGAACATATACAAAGAACAAAAGGAGACTACATGATCTTACAGCATTTCCGAGACAGCAATTAAATGTCACTAACGAATTCTAAATGAAGGATTTTTAGTATAAGTTATATTCCTCCCTTGTCACTGGTCAATAGTAAACTGTTCTTTATCTTATAGTTGTTAATGAGACAAATTATAAGGACCAAAATCTCTTGTCCTATAAGTAAAAGTAATTTGTGCTTTCATATTTTAACAGTTGATTTTAAAAATCAAATTTATTGATAAATAAAAACTGTGGCTTCAGAATGGAACATGAAATCAAAATTTCTGTTTTCTTCTCTTCCCATTTCCTCTGTGCCAATTATTGAGATCTCAGAGTAGCATGTAAGCTTATTCATGATACCTGAAAACTGCAAACATTAGAGTAAATTTTATTCACTTTGTTTTGTTTATATTTTATTCAGCTTCATTTTAATAGTTCATTGTACAATAGTTTATAAGCATACATTCAGAGGATACTGCTGGAAACTAGCACTCACTTTTCTGCAACTTTTGGGGTGTTCTTCTCCTCACCCCTGGCAAAGGGTCCCTCAGAAGCTTCTTTCATGAAACTAACCAATACCTCTGCATCTACTCCAGAGTCTGGTTTCCCCACAAGTTTCAAAATAGAAGCATGAAGTCGAAAATATACCTAAAAAACCACCAAAGTCCATTTGGTCAGTAAAGAATTTGTAGTGCGTAATCTATCTATTACAAACAGTCTTTTCTCTATAGAATCTGCAGGAGTCAGTTAAGACAGCTACCTGTCACCTAAATTTATTTGAACTGAACTTTCCCTGCCTTCAAAAGTTGCTTTTAAATTACAAAATCTCAACACTGTACAAATTTTATAACCACAACCTATGAAATGCAACAAAGAAAGGAGAGCTGGTCTCCTTGCAAGCAAGTCACCACTGGGTCTGTTCTAGATCCACTGCTTTAACCAAACACAGTGAAAGCAAAGGCCCTACCTCTTTCATGAACTTGTGCTTCCATAGATATGAGATGCTTGTGAATCCTATCAATGTTTGATTTTTATAAAAACTAATGAACTGCGTGCAGCAACATTCAGAAGTGGAATTGCTACCCACCTGTCCAAACTGCCTTTGAAATGAAATCAGCCTGAATAACAGACTCCACTTTACTCTCCAAGTCTGTCTTGCAAACATTCCCCGAGGCAGAGTATCATCTACATGTGCCTAACAATCTGTAGAGAACCAGGCTTCAAGCCTACAGATTTAACTTTCTTTTACCTCCAACGCTTCCATGGCAAGTTCTGGTGGATTATGGTAGTGAATCTTCTTTGGATACCGAGCAGCCTCCTCATGCAAGTAGTGCCCTGCCTGTTTGTAGTGCAGTAGGTACACGACAGGAGGCTGCTTCTGCTTCTCGGCGATCTTGCCCAGCATGTAGTGGATCAGCCACTCCTCCTCGTCCCCATCGCCCTCGCAGCGCGACGCCGACGTGAAGCACACCTTGGCTGTCTCCAGCATGCTGTCCCTGCGCTCCTCCATCTGCCACTCACCAAGGGGGAGAGCACAGAACACACCAAATTCACTGCAGCTCACATGCAAAACTCTAAAAATCCACTGCTGCCCATATAAAAGCGCATAGACAAGATACAACTTTTAAACACTTTCAATCTAAAAGACATAGAAGCGATCGAATAAATTCCAAGTGATCAAATACATCCACACAAGCCACAAATGTATCTATGGATAGGTTTTTGTTCACTCCAGTAACTGCTGACACTAACAACAAAAACAAAACAGTAAGAGAGAAGTGTAGGAATATACATATAAATATAAATCTGAAAAATAACAACCCAATATTCATGTCTACAGAAATTCTAACACTTTTTCATAGCTGTAATTATCTTAACTCTTCAAAGAAAAAGTTATTTGCTTTGTTCTGCAACTGAAGTCTGCGAGAGCCACTATGGACCACTCTCATTTATGAAGAAATGTATTTCATCTTGCTTGCAATGTATCTAATTTTGAGATGAATACTCTCCCCACCTCACCCCGTCAAAAAAAAATTAAAACCAGCAGCATAAATTAAAGTTAAATGCCAATAAATTCATGTAAAAAAACTAGGTCAAAAGATGCATTAATGTAATTTTCTCTCTTTGAAAATGAAGTTTATAAATTTAAGTTGTGTGGCTATAACCAAGAACTAAAACATAACCCTTCCTTTCCTAAACATTTTGTAAGAAGAGAATAATAAGGTTTTTATGTATGAGAAACACATTCCTGAAGAGATATATCTGTGGAAGTGAGATGAAATTGTTTCAATTTATCTTTTATTGTAATGGAACTTTTCTTACTAAATTATGTATTTTAATATATTCGCTTGAAAAAAATGAACAGTTAAGTAGTCCTAAATAAACATTCTCATTTAATCCTCAACTTCAGATGGTTGGTCTGTATTGCTCCTTTTATCTGCTAATATGAAGTAACTCCACCATTATTCCTGGAATTCTTCAACAAATCCCTCATAGCCAAGAGGCCACAAGACCATATGACCAAACTTCTGAAAACTCAAAGGCATAAAATATAGTAACTTCATTTTCTGAGGAGCTGTTGGATGCAATAACCCCTTGAAAGAAAATTCTATTGTTAATTGTCATTTCAAACATACTATTTAATAAACAATTTGTTCCCCTTTAATGTGCAGGCTGACATCATCTTTCTTCCTAGACAAGAAAGTGCCTGTGGGAAGTGCAGTGTTAATCCAGTGCTGGAGGCAGCTCAGACTCACCACCTCGCCGTAAATACTTCTCCTGGAAGCAAAAGGTGTTCCCAGCACTGATCTCTGTAGTTCAAACACTGAAAGTTTTACAAATTACAGCAGAGGAGCAGCACTTATTTTCTTTCATTCTGCTTTCAGCTGCAGACTATGTAATATTTGGAAGTCAGAATAGCTAAATCACAAACAGAGTTCACTGGTTCAAAAACACAGATAAAACATTTTCCCAAGCAGCTCTTATCACTGTCAGAGTGCATTTAGAATTGCTCCTTTTGGTTTAGCAATAAAATTCTTAAAAATCTGCTTCACCTCCCTTATGCAGAAAGAGATAATGAATTCATAACAGTGTTTTCAATGGAAATTCTACCAATCTTCTCACTTTGATCTTTTGCTTAGGTAAACGCTTTACACAAGGCACTCCTCTTACCCAGGGAAGGCTGAGCAGAAATGGAAGAAGGGCTTGAGCATTTTCCCTTAATTAGTTTATTATGGCCCAAAACAATAGAAAAAGGGGAGGATTCTTTAGATATAAGAGATGACATGTGGACACAGATATCAGAGTAATTTCTGATCTCTTCACTATTTAAATATGTATATGTTTCACCTTTTCCTGGAAACATTGCATGACATTTACAGAAAGGAAAGGTAAATATAATTCTCCTTTCCAGAAGGTTACAACAATTTTGTGTCACTTTCGAAGGATAAATCAAAAATTAGGCTCAAACTGATTTTGCACAGGAAAAAGAAAGGAAAAAAATCCACCTTCAAATACTGTTTGACCACCAGATTACATGAATATTGGAATTTCCAATATTACTAAGTAACCATACAGTCTTATATGAGGAATATGGCATGTAAATACTTAATTTAAAAATTTACTATGTTAGAAAACTTAATTTTAAATATTTAAAATTTTATACTCTCTCTGTTAGATCCCACCTGCTGCACAACCTCAGGCGGAAGTTCCGTTTTCCACTGCTTCAGCTGCCGGGATGCAAAGGAATGCAGGGCATAGGAAATGGTGCCGTACTCGATCCACAAGGACAGGTTGGAGCTGTCGATCTCCAGGGCTCGTTTGAAGCAGTTCAGGACAGGGGTAGAGTGCTTCCAGATTGGGCCATCGCTCTTCAGTTCATTGGAGTTCAGCTTGTCCTGAATGCGACTCGCTCGAGCCAGAGCCATCCCAGCCCAGGAGTCAAACCTACACAAGCAAGAACATAACACGTGAACAAACTCCCCCCTGAACACTGCACTGAAGGTAGACACAGCTTTTTCCTCCTTTTATCACATGCTCCCTCAAAACAGACTTCTGTACTTCCTCCTCTCCTCGGAGTAGAACACAAGCTGTACAGCCTAAATAATACTGATTTTATTAAAGGGCTTTCCTAATAAAGCACTGTCCCCAGTAACTGTCACACATGGAAAACAGATGAAAAACCCAGGTTTATTTGCCATGCAAACCCAGTATATTTCTAATGGCAGCACTCTCACTGATTTTTTCTCAGTAATCCTGCCATCCTGTCAAAATGTTGCCACCCTTTATTTCTGTAGGCCAGCAGACATTATGACACCTTGTATTGCTGGACTCAACTGTGAATAATCACAATCATTTCCCAACATAAAAATCACAAAGCCAAAAATGTATTCAAGTAGGAAAATTCTGATGAACTAAAACTGTAATTTCTGACTGAGGGACTGTTGAGGGTCCAGCCCTGTGTTTATTGACAATACAGTCTGAAGGGTGGTTTCCATAGGCCACAATCTCACATTAACGCCAGGGTTCAGCTGCTCTGGGCTTTTTCAACTTTACCACGATTTTAACATCAAAGCAATAACCATAATATTCTCATATTTTTGCTTGCAATTCCTTCTGATTCCAACTGAAAATCCATTTCTAGGTCAAGTGACCTCAATAGTCAGATTCCTGGGGGGAATGGAACAGGAACTGTAGTACAGACAAGTACCATCTAATTTGATTGGGGCAAAAATACTGTGCTACCACATAAGGCATCATCTTCTAGAGCAACACAAAGGTCACATATTAAACTAAAAATGCATTCCATTCATTTGTTTATGAATTTAAGTTTTAGAATATCAAAACTACAGAAAAATAGGTAGGGGCGATATTGGTAATTTCTTTATCTGCCTTCAAACAAGAGTTTTAGCCATTTGCTAGTCATAAGTCCCAGACTAGAAAATGCAATAACATTAAACTACAGCTATTTCCTCTGAAGATTTCACATCTAAAATTGCTCTGTGCCTTCACCTTCCCTTTTGTCTCTGTTACGTGACTGGATTTAGAAACAATTTTCTTGTCTCAAATCTATCAAATTAGATTAGGGTTTTTGTCACTGACCCTGATCTATCAACTTCAAGGAGAATTAAAATGATAACTAACACCTAATACGCAAATCCTATATTTAATCAGTAAATTTAAAGGTTATTTAATTTCATTTAGAAGATTGATATTCACAACATGCTTTATATTTAAGATGAGAGAGCTTAATCTTGGATGGTATTTCAGTGAGTTGTAAATTATCAAGAAACACAGTGGTTTTGTTTAAATATCACTTAAATACTTTACTTGTATTCTCTGTGTAGTTCTCTAGCAGCAAAATCAACACTTTCAGAAAGAGGTCAGCCTAAACAGTTAATCCACTAAAGGATGTTATTTGTGCTACAGCTACACTGCTAAATGGTGACATTTTTCACTCCTTATAGTGCATGAACATGTGAAAGCAAAGAATAAAAGGTGCAAACAATTAATTCTTTCCAGTTATTGTTTATTTCAATTTAGCTTACCCCCCGCACCCTTTCTTTTTTTGTTTTCATTTCAAAACAATCAAATATTTAACCCTACATTTTGGGTTTTGTTTTCTTTGTTGGGTTGTTTTGGAGATGCCCTTAATTATACAATGGACCTATGATAATGGATTGCAGGTGGGAGTTTTGGTTGTTCAGGGTTTTTTTCTCATTCCTGAAACCAGTTGTCTGCTTTTTAGTACTGAAAGAAGTGAGAAGAATGAAGGATGTGCAGCAGGATTCAAAAATACTGACCTGTTTGGACAAATACAAATGTCGTGCATGTAAAATTTAATGGCCTTAGACTGTTCTTTGTTCTTGAAATGATAGTCTGCCAGAAGATAATACAGCTCAGTCACCACTGGTGGAGAATAGTCTGCACCCTCTGGGAGAGATGGTGCCTGAAAATAAAAAAGGCAAATGTTCGTATTAAATGAGCTGCACATTTGCTTCTTCCTTGTAGGGAAAGTAGCCTTTTCATCACACAATATGAAGGTTTTGAATATAAAGACATTGAAAGCATTTCACAGATATACAGAGCACTTACAAACACTAATGAACATCGCACGCTGACTGTATTTTACCATTCAAAGACTAAAAGCTTTGGTGGGATCTTTCTTATTTCATTTAAATGCAATTACCCAAGGAACCCAAATATCATGGAATAAATCATTCCACTAATAATCTCAAAGTCTACACAAAAATAGCAACAACAATTTTCACTCCATTCACTTTAATTTTTTAAGAAAACAATTGACTGTACCTTGCTGCATGTTCCTTCAATATAGGCAGACACAGTCTCCAGGCTTAGCATAGGCTTGTCTGTTCGAGGAACAATTGTAGCAGTTTTCTTCAGAAGGTTGGCCAAATCAGCAGACACAGTACTGGTTTTGTAACTATCAAATTCTGGAAGAGTTTTGGGCTTAAAATACTCAAACATGAACAAAGCATCTTCCCATGTCAGATCAACCTGAAGAAGGAGGTAGATGAGAGGGGAAAAAAATTTCATTTCCAAAATTCAATTCTACTAATGACAGTTTCCTATAGCCTTTCTAGTTCTTAATAGACATTACTCTAGCAGGAACCAAATTAAGCCTCCCAAGAAGAGAGCTAAAGGTGCTATTAATTTATGCTGCTCACAAATACAATATACCTCTCACTGATAACAGACTAAGGTATTGCTGTAACTTAGTGTATGTCACTAAAGTCAAAATAAAGTAAAAATAAAGCCATTCTACTTGCTTAGAAGAGTTGCTCAGAAAAGTTCTCCATAAGCAAGAATCAATTTTAAACATTTTGAGTGACAGAGATCATGGGTAAGATATGGAGAAGAACTCTGCTCCTTCCAATTCAGAGTCAAGTAAGAAGAGTTAATGAAATGGGAATCAGACAAAATTCTGAGACTCAAAAATCTTTGAACTCTCTACAGAAAGTTACTTCCAGAATTTACTCCTCATTTTCTCTTTTCTTTCTTGTAAGCAGTAAAAATACCCCAAACTAATTCACAGCTCTCTTCTGCTAGAGTAAGTTTTTCTCCTTTTATTGTTTACCTTACCCTTACAGTAAATTTTGCTCTGCATTGAAAAACAGGGAAGTTGCAGAGGATAATCTCCTTATACTTCCCTTTATCTTCCTTATACCCTTTTTCTCATTATCTTCACTCTCAAAGATGTTTGTATAACATACAAGATTCCCAAATATTCAATGAATAGTAATGGAAGAGTATTCATGTATTTAAAATGGTTTGTTCAACAGAGCCAGACAATCATTCTGCTTGTATGAAAATGGTTTTGATTGATAATTCTATAATTATTTGCATTTGGGAAGTGCAAAACAGTCTGAGGTTTTTGAACAAAATCAGTGATGTTTCTCAAGGCAGGGCACTGTATTGCTGACCTGAATTTTTCTGTCCCTCCCTTAATGTTACAACCCTCTTCCATAGGCACTCCATAGTTGCCCTTCTCCCAATTCAACTGAATTTAACATTTCTTATAAACAGCTACCAGGTATTTACCATCAGAGATGTCAAAACAAGTGATAATATAATGTACTTGCAAATTTTTAACAGTGACATTTTTCACTTTCATAAACTGCAAGGCTGGCTGCTAAAGTTTTCTTCTCTCAAGCTGACTTTTTCTCTCTAAATTTTTCTCAACCTTGAACTTCTTCTCAGCTGAAAACAGGAAAGTGATAGCTTAATAAAATCAATTTCTCAATATTTTCAAGATGGCAGACTACTGTGGATAAGACTACACTAACATTTAATTTAAAATATCTGACTTGTTACATTTATATTTTAAAAATACGAAAACTTTTAGTTTATTCTCTACAACATGTAAAATACGTACAATTTACAAGGAAATAAAAGTAATCTTTCTCCAAAATATATTAAAGTGCATTAGAACATAACAAGTATGCAACTTTCATCACTTCAGGATATTCCAATGACACTGGATAACATAACTTACCTGCTGTACCGAATGCTCCTCTAGGTACCTTGCTTTGCTTTTTTTGCTAGGGAAACCATATAAACAATAAAAACACTGTTCCAAGGCTGTTTCCAGCTCTTCTTTGTATGGATGAGTATCTTCAGAAGTGGATGCTGCAAGTTCTTTTTGTAGTACCTGAACCTACAAGCCAAGCATCAAGGGAAAGGTCACCTGAAGATCACAGTAAGCTACCCAGATGTCTGAAGGCAGATTGATGAAAACAACTTTAAGGGACTCCATGTATTTTTCCCCAATAACAAGCAAATATTACACCTGTATTTCTGTCAACTAGTCTCACCCAAGTTGTTCCAATGGCACTGCAGTGGCATTGAAGTGCTTTTATTTTTCTTCCCATGTTAATTCACAAACTCTTATCTTTAATCAGTGAGGTTAGATATCAGCTTCATGTTTCAGACTTAAAATCATTCAAAGTTCTCCCCTACACATCAAGTTGATTCTGTGGATATCAACACTACAGTTCATCAGCACTGTCAATAAGGAAAAGATACAGAAGAATTTCTGCCCTAATTCACAAACAGCAATTTCCTCTGCATGGAAAAAGCAGCATGGAGAGGACTTTGCAAAAAAAGAAGAGTTAATGAAACTTTGGCTAAAAGGACTAAAAAGTTGCACAGTATGAACAGTATTACACAGATGGCTACACACCAAGGAAAGTGGCTGGATTGATCCCAAATGACTAAACACTGTAGCAAGGTGCCATCTTTACCTTCAACACTACAAGAGAGAGTATCCATCAGTACCATATTTTGGAAGATGCTGATAATTTAAGACGATCATTATAAAAAATGCAGCTGAATGCCAAAAGAAGAAAGGTAACTCTTTGAAAATTCTCACTAAGCTTCCATAAAAAAACAAACCAAAAATGAACACATTCCAAGAAGAGATTTCAAGGTCACTAAAAACATGTTCACCAAGAATAATCTGTGTAGGGGGGTTCTGGATATTTATTTTAAAACCAAAACAAAACCCACACAACCACTGAGGTTTAAGATTCATTTTCAGTGTGCTCCACTAAGAAATTTCCATTAAATAAAAGAGAAATGTTTATTGTGACCATTTCTCATTTTTCAACATCTAGGATTGCAAACTCAAATATTTATGCATGATCCTGCAAAAAGCTTCTCATAATGATGGGCTTTCCTGTCAATACAAACACTGCATTACAAGGCAAAAATCTAGCATTCTGCATATAAGAAGCTCATTTCTAAGTGATGGGATTAAATATAAGATGCTGATTCTCTTCTGATTAAAATATTTGTGCTAAGATCAAGGTACCATTTATTAACATGGCAAACTCCTGAATAATAAAGCAAAGACAATTCTTAGAAAGCATTTCAATGACATTTTGACTCACAGCACTCTTATTCATACTGAGCCCCAGCAGACATCTTATTGCCACCACTTTCCTGTATGAATTTGTGAACAACATTTGAAATTTACAGAAAGTGTAGCTAAATAAGCTGAAGAAAAACACTGAGCATCAGAGGATATTGTAACAAAAGCATGATATTTCTACTGTTACAAACAAAAGCACATCTAACAGCAGTAACAGAATTCTCACTTGAACAGTCTTCAAAACAATCTCCTCTGTTCTTATTCAACTTTCAAGTTCTTGGCAGAAACCCAAAATTGTTCCTAATAATTCAGACTACTGCTAAAGGACTTAATTAATATTAACATCTCTTGCACAGCACATTCATCCACAAGCAATATAAGGTCCTTGAGCAGACACTTCACCTACAGAAGGTGAACAACCTCTTGTCTCTGAAGACTAAATTCTTGTGTTTAACAATACTGTATTATATTTTAGTTTAAGAAGCAGGCAATTCTGTAAGTGAATATGGAACATTTTGTTCAAAGTATGTGATGACATTTGCCAAGATCTCACTGCAGATACATTCCCAGCTGTCAGTTATCTGTACTTTAGGCAGGTTCACAGACCATACTCTGTGACTCCCCAGGCTGTGGATACAGGCACATTGTACAGACACAATTTAGACTCATCACTTAGGAGCACAACATCTGTGGGCAAGCTCCAGCCTGGAAACAGCCTATCTATTTTCATGAAGCACAGGGCCTGAGCTAATAAGCCCTCTGGATTCCCTGCAGGGGCAACTCAGGTGTATCAGCATTATGCTCCTAATACCAGGGAGGCTGAGGAGAGCAGGACACAGAGATAATCTGATAGTT